>QJPP01001909.1:0-90225 GCA_003996215.1 Jaltomata sinuosa | reverse complement strand
CATCTCATGTGCTCGGTCCAACCGAGGCTAAAAATCATCTCAAGTAGTAAGAAAACTCAACTAGCACTCCGGCCCTACCGAGTCTAGTGATAATCGTAAACTGATGATTTTAAACCACAAGTGAAATCAACCATTTCCAAATCATTTCCATCAAAAACGGGCCCCCCGGACCATGCAAGGTTTAGAAACCAGTGCCAGTAGGCCCGAAGCCAAAACCACAGTAAAACATGGATAAAACCTCTTTATATGCATGGAAATGGTATGATCACACACAATTGCTGCCCCGCAGCTCACAATCAACCTATCGACCCTGCGCACAGCGCCATGCTTATCAGCAGCATATACCAAGCGCTAGAAGGATAATTCTATTGCCCCGGGACTCGCGGACATTTCCAAAATCCCAACTTCTATGTCCAGAGGTCAACAAGGCTCGGAGGACCCAAGGTAAATAAAAAATATATCCGCAAATACTACAAGCAACGGAGGAATAAAAATAGGCGGACATGAATAAAGCGGTCAAGGTTTGTGGTACCAACCTAATAAACCAACCCAAGGATGCCCATTAATACAATTTTATTTTATATATACGGAGTCTAGGGAAAATAAACCGTAACCTACCTGTCGTCCGACGACAAGCTGCTAGAACAGCGATGTCCAAGCTCGAACCACTCCGAGAAAATCCAAACTAAATCGGAATCGGATTCGGATTTGGGACGGAATAACTTGACGTAGATAATTGATTTCCTTCCCGAAATTAAACACAACGTCAAAAATATATCTAGTTCCACCTAATTCTCTCCGTAGTAAGTATTCGTGTGTTTATATAAGGGCAGCTAACAACCATTGCTTCAGCAATGGAAGTGGACTTTGTTAGTCCCCTTTATATATGTACACATACTATAATGACTTAAAAAGTCAACATAAAGGTGGCAAGTGGCAGCCACTAATCCTAATGTGGAAAGCTCACCACCTTATTAACATGCTGTTGTCAGCTCCCTCCACTTCCACGTGGGAGTGGAGGTGGCAACCCACCCGACCCGTTAAATATATACTCGGGTATTGCATAAATTCGTGGTATAGTAAATATAATATTTTAAATATACCATAATTCATAGAAAATTATTTTAAACAAAACCTACTATTTTATAATCATAAATTTTAACATAACTAAATTTACTATCTCCGTTAAAATATTACGGAGTATAAAAACTTTATAAAATAAATACGTCTACACTTATATCGTATCAAATATATTTTTCATAAACCTTTTAAGTATTTTGAAAAGGCAATAATAATATAATTTTTTACCAAATTCAACTTTTAAATAAATATTTCAAATACACGCACGATGCTAATAAGGATCTTAAGTTTAGGCTCGTAATTCGCCTACGCACGATTTCGATATTCAAGAATTCTCTCGGGATCCTCCCTTATATTTTATAACTGTTTCGGAACTGAAATGGCATTTTAAAACGTGAAATCGAGGCTTAAATCGAGTTTAACCCGACCCGATTCGCGACCCGGTTCGCAACCCCGTTTTCTGCCAGACAGTCCACGGTAAAACAGTCATAACTCTTTGCTCCGAGATTATTTGGACGTGCGGTTTTGTGCGTTGGAAACTAGACTCGTAAACCTTCGATTTGGTATTTCGGGGGACTTCTAACTCTTTATATATTGGGAGAAAAGTCCCGATACATTTGACCCAAAGTTCAGAAAATTTGTTAAAGGTCTTACGATATCTTTTGTCGATTTGCTTGACTTCAAACTTAAACGTGGGAATGACCGGAAGGGTCATTACATAACTAATACCAAATTCACTAGACTTCATGCCCGGAGGCTTAAAACATGAAATCTCCATTCCGCTATACGATGAATACAGAAAGTAAATAGGTCTAACTACTCATGAAAACCTAACCTACCTAGACGCCAAGCAACTACAACCGTGTATTTTTTGGCTCCGTGAAGGCGTTCTTGGATGAATGATGGTATTGGAATCTGCTGTTCTGCGTCCCTCCAGCCATGACCCCTCCTCCTCTGATTCCCTAGCCTTGGAGCAGCATGGGAGGGTTTTTGGAGAAACCCTCATATATTTTCTAATTGAGGAGGAAAGCATCTTTATTAAATCCCGTCTTGAGGCTTCTTCCTGCCATTACTCCGCTATGGCGATTGACCCTCCGCTATGGTAGTCCCGCTATAGCGGATTAATTACTGCTATAGTAGAGTGACGTCAGCCCGGATTATTTCAAAAAAATCAGCAACTTTCCACTTAGTCACCCTACTTAAACAAATGTACTTTAAATTAGTTCCTAAAAAAAATTGACTTCAAGATTCTTAAGGTAACGAAAGGTCCGATCGTTACAGTGAGGGAAACAATTATCTTGGAGTACAAGGAATTCTACCGGGGTCATAGAAAGGGCCCCTATCTACAAGGTTTGGTGTCTGAGTCTTGCAGGTGATTCGATGTGCCAAAGAATGACACCGATAGGGTGGTAGAGATGGATGACCCTTTCGACCCTCTCCGGGTGAAAGTGGTATATTTTATGAAGAAGAGGAAGGTGGATGAAGCAGGAAGTAGCCAGTCGGTTAAGGATGCTAATGACGATGATGATGATGACACTCCCGCCCAAAGGCTACCCCCTAGATGTAACATAGACCAGGGACCATAAGTGATCCCGAGTTAACCCTTGGTACTAGCATAACTTAGACAAACATAAGAATCATAGCGGAAACATGAATAACAAGATAGGCAACCAACTTCATAATAGATAAATATCTAGGAGAAACACAATATGGAATGAGAAACCTGAATATCTGTCTATGTCTGAAAAGCCTCTACATATGACATAAGGAGTTACTGGGACAAGACCCCAGCTAACTCTAAGTACTGGAGAAATGATAACAATCTAGACTCAAACTAGTCCTCGAAAAATAAGGACTCACCAACTCTCGGTGAATGTCCTATGGACTCTAGCCACGTGTCTGAGAATGGAAACCTGAATCTGCATCATCAAAAGATGCAGTGCAAGAATATGCATCAGTACTATAGAATGTATGTAGTATGTGAGATATGCATATGTCATGATAAAATATACTTGAAAGTATGCTTAAAGCTGAATTCATGCTTAAATAGAAGAAATCATAAGTAAATATCAAAATTTGTACGTAAGTCCTAAAACAATAAACCAAGATTCAAAATAGATTATCATATAACTTAAAAGCTAGAAAACATTCATATGAGAGTTTTTTATAACCGATAATAGACCATGTGAGCTACATGGAATCCAACTATATCACCCTAGTAGGCAAAGCTACCCCAAACCTTGCCAAGGTACGGGGTACTATACATATCGTAGTGTGGAACCACTTTCATAAGGGGACACTCTCAACTAACAAGGACCCTTCTTCATGAGGAGACACTCTCAACTAATGAGGACCCTCTTAACCTACACTGGAAACGTAGTTTTGGACTTGGGTTATCTAGAGCCCTTATCGCTCGGTGCTAAATACTACTCCCACAATATACGTATAGCTCTTATAATACTAGTGGCATATCTAATGCCAAAAATATTTGAAAAGCATAAGAACATATCTAATATCATGCAAATTCAAATCATAAATCTTAAAGCTTAGCAGAACCATAATTCAAAAAATACTTTCTTTTCTAAAATCATGACTTGAAGAATTAGGTATGCAATTTCTTAATACATAAGGCCATATTATCTAAACATGCCAATTTTCACTTTAAAGTATGCAAATTGAAGGAATTATACTAGAAATCATCTTTAATGCACGAGCTTTTGAAATAAATTAAGGAACCTCAATTAAATCATAGATAAGTACTGAGAAACCATGAATTGATCCTTTAAAATTGAACCCATTAGTTTTTTCCCAAATTGGGTAAGAACCCTAATTTCACAAATTCATAAATCAGAGTAAAAATCATGGATTTTGGGCATAAAGGTGAAAGGAATCCCTTATTAAATACCCACATACTTGAATCGAAGCTTTCTTAATCTAGGATGAGAGAATGGAGACTTGACGATGGAACTCCTTTTCTTCTTTTGGAACTTGAGTGAGAGAATGAGAGAGAACTTAGGCTAAGTGGGGATAAAACCCTTCTAAATAGGCTTAAAATGACTTAGTATAGGAGTTAAAAGAGTGAGAAATTACTAAAATACTCCTGGGAAATGAGTCTAAAAACTTTAGAAAAAATTCATCAAAGGCTTCCATGGACATGAACCATTTCCCGTGGAATGAATCACGGTCCGTGGAATGAATCACGGTCCGTGGAATGAAGGTCGTGATTCCAGGGGACTTTTCAGGCCTCTAGACTGATTTCCACGAGTGGAAACCATAGTCCATGGTTTGATCCATGACTCATGGATCAAACTCGTGAATCTCAAGCCAAAAACAGATATGCAGGTTCGATTTCACTGATTCAAACCATGGGTCGTGGTTTGATCCACGAGCCGTAGATGGCTCTCGTGGTTTCTGTCTTCCATTTTGACAGACAGACACATTTTAGTAAAATGCTGATAACTTTTTACTCTGGACTCATATTAATGCGCGGTCAGTGGTGTTGGAAAGAAGACTCGACTATCTTTAATTTGGTGGGTACTAGGTCACATAAATATTCATGTTCAAGGAGTTATGATTGTTTGAAGTTGACTCTTACAAACTCTTACACTAAAACTCAATCGATGAGGATGCTTTCAAATCAACTTTGAGCTAGAGGTTATTTATGACCCTTATTCATATCTAATACACCTCCATAACTTAAGAATAGGTATTAATACTTAGATATATAAATTTTTTATCTAGTTCAGGTCTAACAACATATGAAGAATGGTTCAGATCTTGGCTTAGAAATTTTGGGGTGTTACAATATCTTTCCCTTGGGATCATTCATCCTCGAATGAAGACTACTAAGTTGAGATAGGAGGGGGAAAGGGTTGCAATCCTATCAAATGAGTTCTAAAAGCTGAAGTATTTCATGGTAAGTGATTTCTAACTTAAATATAAATTGGGATGGATTCATGGGGAACGATGCATACGAAGAGCATAAGCATAAATGATGGGACATGAAACTAAATACCTAACATGATAACTGGTCTAGATTAAGAGTAGGGACTCATTTGGAACTAATAAAGAACGAGCATATTCTTAGAAGCCATAGTTAACTAAAAAGGACATCAAATTGAGAGGGGTAACTATACAAGAAAACCATTCTCTTTTAAACTGAACTTACTACCTTGGACTGAGCTGAATGTAGGGGCTTCTAGCCTTAAGAATGATTATCAATAGGCTTGAACTAATATGATGTAAGGAGTCTAGTATTCTTGAAAGCTGAAGCTATTGGAACTAAGATATGAGCACCTTGAGAAGGGAGTAAGAACAAGACTATTCTTGCCTTAAATACTACGGTTGATACCTCTTAAGCTTAGAAACACCTTTTAACTACACTAACTCTTCTGAATACTAAGGTCTGAGTCTAACTACCTGCTTTTACCATGTTTAACCCTATCTTGACTAAATTTCTTACATCTAGAGTAACCTCCCAAGAATGATATTCTTTCTTATCACAAAAATCAACCAACCTTGAGCTCTAATCAATGGGTCACTAGGCGTACAAAGCAAAAACCCACGTGTATTTCATCACGACATTCAAGCCTATCACTATGCTCACCCTATGGTATGTAGTTCATACTATTCAAGACTTCTCCCCTCTTCCCTAGCATATCTAGGAGCTGTAACTTGTAGAAATTCTACAAAGAGACATACCATAATTTCTCATCTAACTGATTCACATGAATAATCCTCACCTCACTTTTCATCCACGCTTACAACCTACTACTTCCTATCTAGGATACTATTTAGCTTCCTGTACTAACAACTATCACAACACAAGCCAAATTCACTGAGAGAATAGAGTGGGAGCATGAGCATCACAAATAAAGGAATACTGATCGGTCTTGACTTATACTTAGCGTTATCTAACTACTCAAGGTGAGGTCTGAGAATTCAAGTGAAAGGGCATGAGTGTCTCACATCCTAGACATACAAAGCATGGTTAGAGAAAGGAAATCACAAGCAAGAATTATTCAAGAAATTTGGTATGAGCATATACATGATGTAGCATGATTTCATTACCCATTAAGGCATATCTTGAGAACTGAGTATATAGAGCCAAGCATAGTGTGAGACATGAGCTTTTATATATGACAAGTATCATGGTGTGAAGCTAGAATTTGTAGAATCATAGAGTAAGGTTGGAATTGTTGTCTGGAGTAATTTATATTTGTTCTAAGAACTGAGTAAGGTAGTGAATTCGCATGAAGTCCGTGGGTTTGAATTAAGACCAAAACACTGGAATACAAGAGAAGAATGAGGTGTTGTAATCAGGGAAGTATACTTAAGATTCTAGGATAGAAATAAGTCTCTACACCCCTTCTATCTTCATTCTAACACCCATTAGCATTACTACCTGAGTCTCCAAAATCTAACTAATTCTACATCCCACCATCTCCCCCTTAGATTCATGCTATGTTCTAGGTCTGTGGACCTCTCGCTAACCTCTAAACGGAACTATGATCACTTTACTCTAATAGAGCAAACACTACTCTAGGAGTTAGTCTGAATATACACTTCCTTCTATAGTCTAAGGCTTTCCCTTACCTAAAAGTCTAGGCCTCCACCTTTCTATCTCATATAAGGGTTGTACATATCACAAAACTATCATTCTGACACTCATACTATCTCCCTTCCATTCACATCCTATACCTTGTCTACACTAGTACAATAACGTACCGCTCTTTAGTCCACACCAAGGGATGTATCATCCCATTCCCATATAATAAAATGCATACTCCAATCAACTATCATTATCCCGTCTAGGCTACTATACTTCTTACTTTATATTTTTGGCTTTAGGTTCATTCTACTACTAATGGCTCACAATATAATATCTATCGGGTGGGAACACTACCCAAGGACCTAGGTACACACTTTCCCCTCTTACGAAATAATTAGTAACAAGGTTCTGGAAGAGAGTCTGAGAGCACCTCGCTGATAGATAATCTGTGATTTACTACTTTTGGCACCTCATATATGAGGTAAAGCAGGTGGAATTGGGATAACACCTAAATTTGGAGAATAAATAGAGTTAAACTCTATCGCACGATATTGAACATGAAAGAAGTGAAGTTTTTCCTAAGATACCTCATAGCCTCCCTCTCATAAGTGTGGCGCACGTCACACCTATGAAAGAGACTCTACTTGATGCGGCTTTTAGACACCCTAGGACTCTTGAACCTGATGCTTTGATACCAAGTTTGTCACACCCAAGGCTACCCCCTAGATGTAGCACGAGACCCGAGACCACAAGTGATCCCGAGTTAACCATTGGTACTAGCATAACTTAGACAAATAAAAGAATCATAGCGGAAACATGAATAACAAGATAGGAAATCAACTTCATAATAGATAAATATCTAGGAGAAACACAATCTGGAATTAGAAACCTGAATATCTGTCTATGTCTGAAAAGCCTCTACATATGACATAAGGAGTTGCTGGGACAAGACCCTAGGTAACTCTAAGTACTGGAGAAACGATAACAAACTAGACTCAAACTAGTCCTCGAAAAATGAGGACTCACCAACTCTCGGTGAATGTCCTGTGGACTCTAGCCACGTGTCTGAGAATGGAAACCTGAATCTGCATCATCAAAGGATGCAACACAAGAATATGCGTCAGTACTATAGAATGTATGGAGTATGTGAGATATGCATATGTCATGATAAAATGTACTTGAAAGCATGCTTAAACTGAGTTCATGCATAAATAGAAGAAATCATAAGTAAATATCAAAATTTGAATGTAAGTCATAAAACAATAAACCAAGCTTCAAAATAGAATATCATATAACTTAAAAGCTTGGAACATTCAAACGGGAGTTTTTTATAACCGACAATAGACCATGTGAGCTATATGGAATCCAACTATATCACCCTAGTTGAAAAATTTATCTCGAATCTTGCCAAGGTATGGGATACTATACATATCATAGTGTGGAACCACTTTTATAAGGGGACACTCTCAACAAATGATGATCCTTCTTCATGAGGAGACACTCTCAACTAACGAGGACCCTCTTAACCTATGCTGACAACGTAGTTTGGGACTTGGGTTATATAGAACCCTCATCGCTCGATACTAAATACTACTCCCAAAACATACGTATAGTTCATATAATACTAGTGGCATATCTAATGCCAAATCTATTTGAAAAGCATAAGGACATATCTAATGTCATGCAAATTCAAATCATAAGTCTTAAAGCTTAGCAGAACCATAATTCAAAAAATGCTTTCCTTTCTAAAATCATGACTTGAAGAATTAGGCATGCAATTTCTTAATATATAAGGCCATATTATCTAAACATGCCAATTTTCACTTGAAAACATGCAAATTGAAGGAATTATGCTGGAAATCATCTTTAATGCATGGGCTTTTAAAATCAATTAAGGAACCTCAATTAAATCATAGATAAGTAATGAGAAACCATGAATTAATGCTTTAAAATTGAACCTATAAGTTTTTCCCCAAATTGGGTAATAACCCTAATTTCATAAATTCATAAATCAGAGTAAAAATCATGGGTTTTGGGCATAAGGGTGAAAGGAATCCCTTATTAAATATTCACATACCTGAATTGAAGCTTTCTTAATCTAGGATGAGAGAATAGAGACTTAAAGATGGAACCTTAACTTGAAGCTTGAGAGGATGGAACTCCTTTTCCTTTTTTGGAACTTGAATAAGAGAATGGGAGAGAACTTAGGCTAAGTGGGAATAAAACCCTTCTAAATAGGCTTAAAATGACTTAGTATAGGAGTTAGAAGAGTGAGAAATTACTAAAATACTCCTGAGAAATGAGTCTAAAAACTTCAAAAAAAATTCATCAAAGGCTTCCATGGACATGAACCACGACCCGTGGAATGAATCACGGTCCATGGAGTGAATGTTGTGATTCCAGGGGACTTTTAAGGCCTCTAAACTGATTTCCACAAGTAGAAACCATAGTTCGTGGTTTGATCCACAACCCATGGATCAAACTCGTGAATCTCAGGTCAAAAATAGATTTGCAGGTTTGATTTCACGGATTCAAACCACGGGTCGTGGTTTGATCCACGAGCCGTAGATGGATCTCGTTGTTTCTATCTGTCATTTTGACAACAAGCACATTTTAGTAAAATACTGATATCTTTTTACTCCGGACTCGTATTAATGCGCGGTTGGTGGCGTTGGAAAGAAGACTCGAAGATATTTAATTTTCTAGGTACTAGGTCACCTAAATCTTCATATTCTAGGAGTTATGATTATTTAAAGTTGACTCTTGAAAAATCTTACACTAAAACTCAATCGGTAAGGAAGCTTTCAAATAAACTTTGAGCTAGAGGTTATTTATGATCCTTATTCATATCTAATACACCTCCAAAACTTAAGAATAGGTCTTAATACTTATATACATAGAAAATTTATCTAGTTCAGGTCTAACAACATATGAAGAATGGTTCAGATCTTGGCTTAGAATTTCTGGGGTGTTACACCTAGCCTCAGTCCCCGATCACTAGCCGCCAGCTTGAGGAAAATCTGACCGCTGTCAGGAGGTTCATGGAAGAAACTAAATCTAGAGGTACAGCCCATCCCCCTTTTGCTCAGGAACTTACAGCACTCCACAGGGTGTTAGAGGAAGAGAAAAAGAAGAGGCGCTCCCGAGATTGCATATTTGCCCGGATGTGGAAGACCATCAAGGTCATGTTCACATGTGTCACCCGGGTCAGGAGATTCCCACACTTGAGCCCGAGGACATGCAGGAGTTCTATTTCCTGAATGATGATGGCATAGGATCTCCCCTTCCCTCTTATTAGACTATTTATTGCTTTTTGTGCTTTGCCCGTCCTTCGAGCACATACTAGATAATGTTTCCCTTTTCCCCTTCCCTCATTTTAAAGTACATGGATGCTAGTTTTAGACAGTATTTCCCTTTTTAATTATTCTATGTTAGTTTTATAGATGATTTTATTATTTTATATTGCAATTTATAGCTTAACCATTGCATTTTTAAACCTCGGAAATGAATGAAAAACAGGGGAAAACAGGGCAGGCATTCAGCCCCGCCCTTCTGCTATAACGGTTGTCACTCTACTACAGAGGTTCCGCCATAGCGATAGAAAATCCTGCTATAGGGAGATCGCTGTAGCAGTGCATTTCTTCTATGGCGGTCCCGATGGTAACAATTCAGAAATTTGAAATTTCCAGCAAAGTGTACTCATCCCCCTTCCTGGTTATCATTGTTCAACACCCCTCAATTCTGCCATGGTCTTAAACAACCCCCAAGACCATTCCTGGCAATACACAGATCAAAACTTAGCATCCAATTATCACCAATCATAAAAGAATTTCACAAGAAAATTAATCACAATAACACCTTTTCGCTATCCTGTAGGGATAATCCCATTGTTCCCATGGTTCCCAACCAAGTCTCGACTGTCCTGAAATCAAAGTTTCCCTACAAAAATATATATTTTCCCCTCACCATCTTAACCAATGATGAGTCCCTTTTCAAAAATAACATGAAATTTTAACTCCACACACATAACATTTCATGATAAACCAATCATACCAATTCAAATTATGGCTACCTTTAGACCCACAAATTCACAGCAAAGCACCCAATCACATACCAACCAAGTAAGTCATACGAGCATTGTAACACACAAACAATTCAGTTTTAAGCTACAACAGAATTGAATCATATAAATTACTCCCTATTTGTCCCATGGATGACCATTAGCCAATCGTCCATGTCTTACCGCAACCCCTCAAGCCAGATACTAATTGGAACCTTCCTGGTTCCAACTTCACTTGCTTGTTTCATTACAACTGGAGTCCAATGACATCCTGCACTTTATTAAAATACCAATTAGAATCGGGAGATACCAATTGGACTCAACCCATACAAGCAAGTAAATAACCGCACGAAAAAGGAAAAAAGAAGAGGGATGTTTCCTAGAATGCTTCATTGCTTCCCAAAGATTAGATATGGACATCAACACACCAATCCACAAGACTCTATTCAATATTTTGCTCTTGTAATGGGAGACCGGTAACCTGGACTCTGATACCATTTGTTACGATCCAACTACCGGGCTATGCGAGTACCTACTCTAATCCACCTAGACAGGAGAACCCTTACCACACGATCCAACAGGTAATGCAAAAAAAAGAAATAATCTATGAAATAAACCATTTTGATACAAGAAAATCATTTACACCATTTGAAGTAATAACCCAATTACTATTTTGAAAACAACCCTCCCTAGAACCTAGTCTAAGCTGGTACAAGAGCTACTACAAGAGTAATACAATTCAAATGAAAAGGACACAACTCCATCATAGAAACAAGAAGTAGGAGCTGCTGGAGATTGCCATCATTATGTAACTATGAAACATCACTAACCCTGCAACCAGACTATCCCATAAAGGTACAACAAGACTAGAATCAGTACAAACACACGTATTGGTAGGCATCATCGGTCGACTCGAATCCACTTGTACCATCATATAATGAAATTAGGGGAAACCACCAAATTAACTACAATATCCCCGTCCTCCAACAACCACCTTTACCAAACTAAATTTTTTAAAAAAACTTACCATCTACTTATACCTCAACCCTTCCTATCCCTTCCGCTGCCACCCTTCCTATCCCTTCCGCTGCCAACTCCCAAACTCGGGACACTGCACCCTGACTCCTAGTACTTCCCAAGTCAGACTGACCCTTAGACTTTCCAAGTCACCTTACACTAGTCCAACTTCTATGTCCCGACCCGGACTACCACTCTGTTAGCAAGTAAATCTCTATGACTAAGCATCTACTAATACCCTAACTAACTTCCAGACTAGACCAACTACACTCATGGTACTACTCACAATATCCAGACCCCTCAAGGATCCCTAGGATGATTCCCCAACTTGATAATAATAGCCACCGATAACACTTAATGACAATGTCATATCATATTACCATATAATCTAGACCCACTCCGGGATCCCCCTAACCACACCTAAGTGTTCAACATGCAACTTTGGTCTACACCAAGACCAACCTCACATACAAATATTCACCCGACCTCTCGTAGACCATATGTAATAGTCACAATTCAATGATACAACCCGGTCCACTCATGGAACCATCGAAAGAATACTATAATGCAAATAAAATAACCCATACCATGCGTGGTACCCGAACCAACTAATATAATTCCCGTACCAGGCGTAGTACCAAAGCCAATCATTAGTATTTCCCATACCAGGCATGGTACCCGAGACAACTGAATGTCACACTAGGTCTAATCAATCACAACCAATGAACAAACATACTTGTAAGACCGACCAGTAAACAAAACAAGTTCATTTCACAAGACTGATTAGCGAACAACTAGACATTCACAATTCATTCCCTAAACATGCAACTCATACACTACTACAAAATAGCACGTGAACACATAATGCATATTAGAATCAATAACCATCACCTACCCCACCCCGAGTACATAAGCTCCACCTTAAATCCATCCGAAGACTAACCCCAGTTCACCCCTTAACATATTCAAGTAGACACACCCATTCCTGAACATTCTCTTAGGACCAAAAAACCACATGGGGAAGACCTCCCCTAACCTTGGTAACTCATCCAGTCTAATTAGTCTACCTTTTTCTACCAATTCATTTCCATAAACTCCCTTTCCTTTTTATAGTCATTTAATTTTATAATGCTTTTTCGGTTCTCTGAACCTTCCCGATATTCTAGTCCCTGAAACTCTATCATCGTACATCATAAAAATATACACAAATAACATACACAACTACATACACAACCCGGAACATGTCAACCCAATATCCCAACTCAATCATATTTCTAGTTCAACCAATTCAACCACAACAAACCTCCAGACTCTGTGCCCGAAGCCCTAGGCATGGATTCTCCTTTTCAATCTATAAAATATATACGAAAATAAAAATGAGTCAATTTACTCAATGAAAGAAACCTAGCCTACCTGGATTCCAAGTAGCTGCACAATGAATTTCTTGCTCCGTGAAGGCATTTCCTGCCGAATGACAAGCCTGAAACCCAAGTTTTTTCATCCTTTTAGCCAAAATCTCTCCTTCCCATGGCTCCCAAACCTTAAAGCAGCCTAGGAGGGTTTTTGGAGAAACTCTCGTATGGCTTCCAACTGAGGAGGAGAAGTCTTTTATTAAAATCACATCCTGAGGCTACTGCCTTCCGTCATCCCGCTATAACGGATAGCCTTTCGCTACAGCGGTAGTATTATAGCGGAATAAATACCACTATAGCGGACTGACGTCAACCCAAATGATTTTCAAAAATCAAATTTTTTTTGTCATGTCGCCTCACTTAATACAAAATATTTTTCAATCGTTCTCAAAATTTTGTGATAACGTGATTCCTTAAATAACGACGGATCCAGTCATTACATATATTTGCTTGAAAAGTAAAGTTTCCCTAACAAATCTAACTGTTCATGTGCATGAATATATGTGTTATATATTTTTATTTTACATTTTAATGCATGTCTAATGATGTCACGACCCAACTACTGGGCCGTGTGGGCACCTATTCTAATTCACACAGATAGGAGAACCCTTACAATCCGATCCTACAGGTAATGCAGAAAACAAAGTAAAATCATAATAACTCTTTTAATACATGAACATGTTTACAGTTTAATGTGGATAAACCTCTTATAAAATAAAAACACCCTCCCTAGGATCTAGTCTAAGCCGGTACAAGAGATACTATAGGAGAAATACAAGTAAATAACAGAAGACATAACTTTCACTATGGAATCGAAGAGTAGAAGCTGCTGGAGATCGCCATCGCCATGTACCTGTGAAACATCACTGATCCTACAACCAGACTATACACAAAAAGGTATAGCAAGAGTAGTGTCAATACAAACAACACGTACTGGTAGGCATATCATCGGTCAACCCGAATCCACTACATACCATCATATAAGAAATCAAAAGAAATATGCAACAAGATATAATAATCCATTTCCCTTTTCATCCACTTTACAACTCCCTGTTAGTAACGCTAAGAACTTATACGCCCTATCCCAAACCTTCCTATTCCATTCCGCTGCCAACTCTATCATTAGCAGGCATTTCCCCTTCTATCTTGGTCAAGCCAAAGGGTCACGCATAACACTAGGACTTACCAAGTCACACTTAACACTAGGACTTTTCAAGTCACACTTAATTCTAGGACTACCTTACCAGTTCAATCCCATGGTTTACATTACTAACTAACCCTGTTAGTAGGTCTGTTACCCTGACTTAAGATCTTAAGTCAACAACCTTGACCCTTAGATCTTAGCCCGCAATAATGGACTACCTGTGAGTTTCTGCGTATTCAATCCCCCAATGTTCCTTACCCTTGACATCCCACCGACTCAGGCACTCTTAGAATACTAGCATTGTTACACTAAACCAGTCAAACGTGACTCCCTAGGAACCCTAGTCCCTCCAAGATTATGTGACTCTCAATAAGACCCCCAATCAACGACTTAACTTAACAGTCATATAAGTCATGCCCAACTATGCAAGTAACAAAACCACACATAAATGTGTCACTTCTTGCAAGCTACTCGGACCTCCCAATAATCCCTAGGACACCATCTATGCCATTTAACATGTAACTCCAGTTTACAGATCAAACCACATTATCACTTAAACACACCAACCCAACAAGCTAAGCTTAAACCTGAACTACCATTCCATTTTCCAATGTCAATCACTATGACCCCACCGCCATAAGTATGCGTAACTCCCTAATAACTAGACCACATACCCATACGTTATAACTTACAAGTGCCCGGACCGCTCAAGAGTCCTCGGGATAATATCTAACATGTAATGACAGCTAGCCATATATATTTCCAGACTCTCAGTCTTCCTTCTAACTTATCATCCACCTGGAACAGGTTCAACAACCATTTAAACAATGAACAATAACAATAACATATACCCTTTTCATTTTATGTAAGCCGGACCAGCCAAGGGTACCTAGACTAATACCTAAGAGTTAACATGCAATGCCCGACCCACCCAAGGGCCAACTGCACAATTAAGTGAAATAACCCGACCATTCAAGGGCCTATATGCATAATCAAAATTTTAGCAATCAACCCGGTTAACTCATGGAACCATCGAAAAAACATAATCATTAATGCAAAAACAAACCCTGTACCATACTTGGCACCCAAGCCAACCGTTAGTATCCTGTATTAGGCGTGGTACCCGAGCCAACCATTATAGAATTTATACCAGGCATGGTACTTGAGCTAACCGATAAATATCCCATACTAGGCGTGGTACCTGAGTCAACCAATATAGAACCTGTACCACGCGTGGTACCCTAGCCAACCAATAAATATCCCATACCAGGCGTGGTACCCGAGATAACCAATATGTAACCTATACTAGGCATGGTACCCGATCCAACCGAATATCACACCAGGTCCAACAATTAACAAACAATGAACAAAATCACACTTGTAAACCAACAAGCAACAAAACCAAGTTCATTTCACATGACTGACACCCGGATAATTAGACATTCATAATCTCATTCCCTAAGCATGAAAACTCATACAACACTAAGCGATAGTACATGAACACATTACATATTGGTAAAACAATAATCATAACCTACGTGGTCAACATGCCATTCCAGTCTACACTAAGACCAGCCCCACGTTTAAGTTCAACTACCCAGCCTCTCATGGACCATTATGCAACAATCATAGTTTCAACAATTAACCCATTCCACTCATGAGACCATCAACAAATAAACAAGTGTAATTAAACCCGTTCGAAGACTAATTCTCAGCTTATCATTTAGACATATATAGGCATTTACATTCATTTCTGAACACCTTGTTCATCCTATTTACCTTATTTAAATCTCTCCCGGGAACCCGCTACAATCTAACAATCCATTCACACATAAATATTACTAGTTCCTTAAACCCACCCGAGAATTTAGTCTCCCTAGGATGTAGAATCCTAATATTAATCATAAAACATGAATTAGAAACACATTATTCAAAACACAATAATTCCAGTTCCCCGAACCTACCCCAATAGTCTAGTTTCCTGGATTCCAACATCACACATCAATTAATAATTATAAACATCCCAAAATGAAACCCATTACCCTAACACCCTCATTTCCATCTCAATAATCCAGCCAAGCAATAAAATATTCTTCGAGACTCCGTGCCCGAAGGCCTAGGCATGGATTATCCCATTATTCTACAACAATAATATGAAGGTAGAAACATGTCTAACTACTCAATTAAAAACCTAGCCTACCTGGATGCCAAGCATCAGCACAAAGAGGTCTGAACGCCACATTCTGGCTCCATGAAGGCGATTCCTGACAAAGAACGAGCCTAAATTTCATAGTTTTGCCTCTCTTTAGCCAAAATCTTCCCTCCCCATGGCTCCCAAGCTTTGGGGCAGTCTAAGAGGGTTTTAGAAGCAACCCTTATCTATTTTTACCTGAAAAAGAGAGAATGGGATTATAAAACCCATTTTGGGCTTTCTGATACCGTCATTACGCTATAGCGGCCTTCCAACTGGTACCACAGTACTGCTATAGCGACCTAAATCCCGCTACAGTGGACTCAGCTTTTCAGAATGGACAATTTTCAATAAAATAGTCATAACTCTTTACTCGAGAAGCAGTTTAACGAATGGTCAGTGACGTTGGAAAGAGGACTCAATGATCTTTACTTTGGCAGGTATTGGGACCCCTAACTACTTATATTCTAGGAGGAATGCTCGTTTGAAGTTGACTCTAGTTTGAACTTAGCCCAAAACTAAATCGGTAAGGAAACTTTCAACTTAACTTTGTGCTAGGAGTATTGTATGACCTTAGTACATACCAAATTTATTAATCCTAACTCTTATTATGAATGAGAGACACCTGCCTTAACCGTAAATATTTTTATTAATAACATAACATGTCGTTACAATAGATACCAATTTACCCATTGTTCATCCCCAAACGATCACTAAGCCAGAAGGAAAAGAATAAACCAGCCCCTTGAACCTTAACGCTCTACCATGACAACATAAAAACAACCTTATGTGAACTACCAAAATTCTCAAATTCCCCGAGTTTACCCAAACTCAACTGAAATTAAATTCAATCCCTCTCCACCAAGGAATTCCCCCTCCTCCCTGAGTGCCTAAGAAATCCGAGGCCTCGTTGAAATACTGGAGCGAAAGAATTTCAAACATAATGGACAAAAACATAATTTCCATGCCACGATGAACTAAAACCCGCTATGGTGACTCAGTCCTGCAATAGAAGCCTCGTTATAGCGAGAAAATTCCCTCTATAGCGGCGGAACTATAGAGCCCTACCACCCACTATAGCGGTATAGGCGAGGCAGCAATCTCCGGACAGTCTCCGTTTTGGCTAAATTTACAATACAAAACTTAGATTTTGACATCCCAGACTAACCCCTTTATGTTAAACACAATACCCGGAGTTCTACTAACCCGAACTCCCTTTAGAAACGTCCTATGGGTTCCTTATACCTTTAGATAATATCAAATCAAGCTAAACTTTACTATACATACCCAATCCATTCCCGAATTTCCCTAGACCATTCCTTGCTCAGATTTTATTCAAGACTAGTTTAGCCTTAAAATTCTAACTCCTAACCCGAAGAAAATATTAACCTAGGCAATTACACCCTAAACAATGATATAAAGTAAATGGCATCACCAAACACTACCCCGTATTTTCCCTCTGGGACATCTACCTTATGACCCTTTTCACTGTTTCATGATTAACACATAAGAATAGACCATCTAGAGTATAACCACTAACCAATACACCACTATGGGTTTCATTAACACATAGATTCTCCACCATCACTTACATTAGTCTATTTAACCCTCATCAATCAATCATTCATAACTAACCAACTTTTTAGTTATCACCCGAGGTTAAGCTATGCTTATTTAGCCTCACAACTAGCTTATAATGATTCAAATTACCGACTCAACATGTATCAATAACTCAAGGAAAAATAACAACCAAGTAACATCATATCTACCCATTCCTTTCCATGGTTCCCAATCAATCCCTACTGTCCCAAAACCAGAGTTTCCCCACAGTCATCAATCCCTTTGTGTTCCCTTACCATCTATATCCACGGTAAGTCTATACCCAAATGTAATGCAAACCATTCTAATTAAGGCATACTATAATTTATCACTAAGGCAATCATAAATTTTAAATCCAGAATAAATTTTTCTTAAGTCACAGTCATGAGTTACCACAAAGATTTTCTTACCGCAATTCCCGCTATTAAGCAAAAATATCCCTTGTCCCTGGTACTTATTCACATACCAACCACTTGAAACATAAGTTTTCATAAGTATATATATCATTTTTCCCGTATCATTTTACCAACGATAAGACCCTGCCCAACATTTAGCATACTGTTTTCCCTTTAAATCACAAAATAAGAATTCCCTTAATCATTAACACATAACTAAGTTATGACCTTTTCCTGATCACAATATTCACAATAAATCAAATAATTGTACACCACACATTTGCAGTCATTCAAACAACATCAATACACATAAGCACAATCTCAAGTCTCAAGCTTCAACACTCAATAAAATTAATTTCATTACCTTTTATTCACCTCATGTATGATCGTTAATCGATCCATCCATACCTTTACATAGCCTCCCCGACCAGATACAAATTGGAACCTTCTTGGTACCAATTTCCCTTGCTTGTGTCATCTCAATCGGAGTCAAATGACATTCTTTTTTCTTGTCGAGATACTAATTGGAATCGAGAGATACCAATTGGACTCAATCCATACAAACAAGTAACAAACCACACAAAAGGAAAGAAAGAAGAGAGATGTTTCCTAGAATGTTTCATAGCTTCCCAAAGATTAGATGTGGACGCCAACACACTAATCCACATGTACCTGTGAATAACTTCTACCATGGAATCGAAGAGTAGAAGCTTCTGGAGATCGCCATTGTCATGTACCTGTGAAACATCACTGATCCTAGAACCTGACTATACCCAAAAAGGTATAGAAAGAGTAGTATCAGTACAAATAACAGGTACTGATAGGCATCATCGGTCAATCTGAATCTATTACATACCATCATATAAGAAAACAAAAGAAATATGTAACAAGATATAATAATCCATTTCCCTTTTCATCAGCTTTACACATCCCTGTTAGTAAAGCTAAGAACTTATACGCCCTATCCCAAACCTTCTTATTCTATTCCGCTGACAACTCTATCATTAGCAGGCATTTCCCCTTCTATCCTGGTGAAGCCAAAGGGTCACACATAACACTAGGACTTCCTAAGTCACACTTAATACTAGGACTATCTTACCAGTTCAATCCCATGGTTTACATTACTAACTAACCCTGTTAGTAGGTCTGTTACCCTGGCTTAAGATCCTAAGTCAACAACCTTAACCCTTAGACCCTAACCCATAATAATGGACTACTTGTGAGTTTTTGCGTATTTAACCCCCCCCCCCCCAAGGTTCCTTACCTTTAACATCCCACCGATTCAGGCACTCACTGAATACTAGCATTGTTTCACTAAACCAGTCAAATGTGACTCCCTAGGAACCCTAGTCCCTCCAATCTCATGTGACTATCAATACGAACCCCAATCAATGACTGAACCTAATAGCCATATAAGTCATGCCCAAGTATGCAAGTAACCAAACCACACATAAATGTGTCACCATTTGCAAGCTACCCAGACCTCCCAAGGATCCCTAGGACATCATCTATGCCATTTAATATGTAACTCTGGTTTATAGACGAAACCACATTATCACTTAAACATACTAACTCGAGAAACTAAGCTCAAACCCGAGCTACCATTCTATTTTCCAATGTCAATCACTATGACCCCACCGCCAGAAGTATGCCCAACTCCCCAATGACTAGATAACATACTCGTACGTTATAACTTACAAGTTCCCGGACTGCTCAAGAGTCCCCGAGATAATATCTAACATGTAATGACAGCTAGCCATATATATTTCCAGACTCTCAGTCTTTCTTCTAACTTATCAGCCACCTAGAACATGTTCAACAACCACTTAAACAATGAATAATAACAATAACATATACCCTTTTCATTTTAAGTAAGCCAGAACAGCCAAGGGTCCCTAGACCAACACCTAAGTGTTAACATGCAATGTAAAGCCCACACAAGGGCCAATTGCACAATTAAGTGAAATAACCCGGCCACTCAAAGACCTTTATGCATCATCACAAATTACAGCAATCAACCCGGCCCACTCATATAATCATCGACAAAACATAATCAACAATGCATAAACAAACCCAAACCAGGCATGGTACCTGAGCCAACCGTTATAGAACCTGTACAGGCGTGGTACCCTAGAAAACTGATAAATATCCCATACCAGGTATGATACCCGAGCCAACCAATATAGAACCTGTACTAGGTGTGGTACCCTAGACAACTGATAAATATTCCATACCAGGCATGGTACGCAAAACAACTAATATGTAACTTGTACCAGGCATGGTACCCGAGCCAACCGAATGTCACACAAATCCAACAGTCCATAAATAATGAACAAAATCACACTTGTAAACCAACAAGCATCAAAACCAAGTTTATTTCACATGACTGACACCCGGACAATTAGACATTCATAATCTCATTCCCTAAGCATGCAAACTCATACAACACTAAGTGATAGTACATGAATACATACTACATATTAGAAAAACAATAACCATTACCTACGTGTTCAATATGCCATTCTAGTCTACACTAAGACCAACCCCACGTTTAAGTTTAACTACCTGGCCTTTTATGGACCCATTCCAGTCTACACTAAAACCAACCCCATATTTAAGTTTAACTACCTGGCCTCTTATGGACCGATATGTAATAACCACAGTTTTAACAATTAACCCAGTCCACTCATGATACCAACAATAAATACAACAAGTATAATTAAACCTGTCCGAAGACTAATCCTTGGCTTATCATTTAGACACATATAGACATTTACATTCATTTTGAACCCCTTGTTCATCCCATTTACCTTATTTAAATCTCTTTCGGGAACCCACTAAAATCTAGCAATCCATTCACACATAAACATTATCGGTTCCTCAAACCCACTTGAGAATCTAGTATTTCCAGGATGTAGAATCCTAATATTAATCATAAAACATGAATTAGAAACACATTATTCAAGACACAATAATTCCAGTTCCCTGAACCTACCCCAATATTCTAGTTTTCTGGATTCTAACATCACACATCAATTAAAAATTATAAACAACCCGAAATGAACCCATTACCCTAACACCCTCACTCTCATCTCAAAAATCCTGCCAAACAATATAATATTCCTCCAAACTCCGTGTCTGAAGGCCTAGGCATGAATTCTCCAATCATTCTACAACAATAATATAAAGGTAGAAGTAGGTCTAACTACTCAATTAAAAACCTAGCCTACCTGGATGCCAAGCATTAGCACAAAGAGGTCTAAACGCCAGATTCTGGCTATGTGAAGGTGATTCCTGATGAAGAATGAGCCCGAATTCCGTGGTTTCACCTCTTTTTAGCCAAAATATTCCCTCCCCATGGCTCCCAAGCTTTGGAGCAGTCTAGGAGGATTTTTAGAGCAATCCTCATCTATTTTTAATTGAAAAAGAGATAATGGGATTATAAAACCCATTTATAGGCTTTCTGGTCCCGTCATTCTGCTATAGCGGCCTGCCAATTGCTACCTTTGTACCGCTATAGCAACCCAAATCCCGCTACAACAGACTCAACTTTTTAGCATGGACAATATATAGTAAAATAGTCATAACATTTTACTCGAGAAGCGAATTTATAAACAGTCGGTAGTATTGGAAAGAGAACTCAATGATCTTTAATTTGGTGGGTATTGGGAGTTGGGACCCCTAACTTCTTATATTCTAGGAGGAATGCTCGTTTGAAGTTGTCCCTAGTTTGAACTTAGCCCAAAACTAAATCAGTAAGGAAACTTTCAACTTAACTTTATGCTAGGAGTATTGTATGACCTTAGTACATACCAAATGTATTAATCCAAACTCTTATTATGAATGAGAGACACCTGCCTTAATCACAAATATTTTCAGTAATGACAAAACAGGTCATTACAAAATACCCATTTTTTAAAAATATCTCTCAAATTAACAATGGCTTCTTTCACTTCATTAACCTCTATTTTGAACCAAAATAAGTTAAAGGGCATGAATTATGTGGACTAAAAATAAAATTTGGATATTGTACTTACTGCTGTTGGTTTTGAATATGTGTTACTTGAAGTGTGCCCTGAGAAACCTGAAAATGCAACTGATGATCAGGTAAAAGCTTATGATAAGTGGGTTAAGGTTGATGAGATGACAAGGTGCTACATTCTTGCTTCTATAGAGATTGTCTTGCAGCATCAACATCAGTCTGTAACATCTGCTTTTGATATACTCGAATCTCTCAAAGAAATATTTGAAGAGCAAAATCATGCTGCAAAGAAGACGACCATAAAAGCCCTCTTAAACACAAAAATATCTGAAGGATCATCAGTCAGGGAGCATGTTCTAAAGATTATAAATATTTTGAACGAGATGGAGATACTTGATGCTGTCATTTATAAGGAATCTCAAGTTGAAATTTTCCTGTAGACTCTACTTGATAGTTTTCAACAATTTTGCTTGAACTACAACATAAACAAGATGGAATTGTCCCTTGCAAAATTGTTGAATGAGTTGCAAGAAGCTGAGACTGTAATTAAGCAACAAGCTCCCCCTGTGGCATTCATGATTAACAGACCTTCTTATTCTAAGCCAAGAGGCAGACTGAAAAAGAAGAAGCCCCAAAAGGTTCAGGCATCTAGAGTTGTAAATGGTGCTAATTGTGGTATAGCTAAGCCGAAGGGCAAGTGCTATCACTGCAAATAGCCTGGTCACCATAAGAAGTAATGCCCTGGCTACCTAGCCAAGGTGAACAAATAAGGTATTTCTTATTTAAATATCATTGAAAATATTTTAGCGACTGTATCTACCTAATTATGGGCTATACATTTGGGAGTCACTAATCATGTTTGCACTCCTTTACAGGGATTTCAAAAAATGCGGTGGCTAAGTAAGAATGAAGTTTACGTCTTTCAAGCCAATAGGGAACCAACACTATCCTTAGCTTTAGGAGATATTTTTTTAATTTAGTGATTTTTTTTATTTAGTGATTCTCGTATCTTGGTTTTAAAAGATGTTTTGTTTGTACCTTTTATAAGAAGGAAATTGATTTCTGTTTCTAAATTGATGGATGCTGGCTATAATATTTATTTTGCTAATAACTATGCTATTATTAAGTTTAATAAATATTTTATTTGTAATGCTTCTAGAATACACGATCTTTTTGTATTTGATGTGTCTCACAACATGCTACAACCAACAGAACTAATTAACATTGATAAATCACTTAAGAGAAAATGTATTTCAGAATTGAGTGAAACTTATTTATGGCACTTACGTCTAGGTTATATTAACATACATAGAATTTCACGATTAATTTTTGATAGACCTTTGAGTTCATTGAAAGTAGAGGCACTTTCAACATGTGAATCCTGTTTAGAAAAAAAAATGATCAAGAGACCCTTTCCTTCCAAAGGAAATAGAGCCGGAGATAAGTTAGAATTAATCCACTCTGACTTGTGTGGTCCTATGAATATATAAGCAAGAGGTGGTTTTTGAGTATTTTGTGACTTTCACATATGATTACTCAAAGTACATATATATTTATTTATTACACCATAAATTTGAATGCTTTGAAAATTCAAAAAATTTAAGATAAAAATGAATAAAATGACATAATAAACATATCAAAATATTATGATCTGATCGTGGTAGTGAATATCTTTTTACGAAATTTATAAAACACTTACCAGAATCAGGAATCACCTCTCAATATTCTGCTCCGGGAACACCATAACAAAATGGTGTGGCAGAAAGAAGAAATAAAACTCTTATGGGAATGGTTAGATCAATGTTAAGTTATCCAGATTTGCCTTCTTCTTTTTGGGGTTATGCCTTAGAAACAACAAATTATATTTTGAACTCGATTCCTTCAAAATTAGTTCCTTTAACCCCATCAGAATTGTGGGATGGACCAGGGGCAGACCTACCCTATGTCAAGGGGTGTCATCTGACACTGCTTCATCAATTTTTTTTTGTATTACATATGTATATAATCTGAAAAAGATAGAATATAACTACAAATAATAAAAATGACACTACTTAAGCCAATGTTGGCTCGTTGGTTAGGCGCCTTACAAGGGCTGTGATCCTCTCAAGTTCGAGCCTCAGCAAGCTCCAACATTATGTTCGTTTTTGGGCTTTTTGGTTAAGGTTCCTGCTTGAATCTAACATTGAAAAATAAAGTTATTTTTTCCTCCCATCATTTTAGTTCTAGTTGAATTTTTTTAAATAGATTTATTATTTTCTTATGGATTCAATTTCATGAAATTGCTTGGTGTTATCTAAATTATTTTTTTAATTTATAATTCAGATTAACTTCAATATAGAGATATTTTCTTAAAGCATCTTCAAAATTTTCAAAATCAACATCTAAAAATTCTTTAACTTAGAAGAAGAAAGCGTCAATGAGTCAGAACGAGATCGACGAAGCGAAAGAGTTGATTTAAATTCCTTAGAATTTGATTTTGAAAAAAATGAGTAATTCAAAAATATCATATGAATGACTGTGATGCAAGTGTGTATCTTCAAAATGATCATTTCTGACTAAAAATTATAAATTTTCTCAAATAAATTTTTCTGGTGATTTGCATCATTTTAATCCTCAATGGTTTGGTGAATATGATTGTTGGATTATGATGTAACAAATATGCGGCATTGTGTTGTTATATTAATTATTATTTATTTATTTTTTATAATGTCAAAATTACTTACGAAAAATTCTGCGTACACCACTGGGCTGACGCAAGCCAAGTCTGTGACATATTCGAATTTGGGGCTGTCCAGCACACGTGCTAAAAAAAAGCTGAAAAATTAAAATCTAGAACAGAAGTGTGCATTTTTATTAGATATTCAAAAGGAACGAAAGAGGGTTTATTTTATTGTTCAAAAAATAGAAAATAATTATTTTGACAAATGCCAGATTTTTGAAAGAGGACTACTTAATAAACCACGTTCCTAGAAGTAAACTTGTTTTACAAGAATTGAACAATAGAATAACAAATAATGAACAACAAGAAAATATTCTCCAAATAAGTATTGCCATACCATTGCATTCACGTATTGCAAAAAATGTCAATAGGCAACAGATTGTACAAAATCAAATACTTGATATCTCGCTACCTCAATGTAGTGGGAGTAATATCGAGCAACCTGTCATAGTGGAGGAAAATATTCATGATATTTCGAATCTAGTTCAAGAAAATAATCCTATGGTTCGGTCATAAGATCAAAGGGTTGTAGAGGATCATGTAGTGACTAGTTGTCAAAGTGAGAGAATTATTAGAAAATCTTTATGATTTGCGTTCTTGGGAGAATCTTATAATATAATCTCTGAGGAGCCTAATATGGAACCTCTTAATTACGCTGAAGTATTACACGACATAAATGCTGAAATATGGATTATTGCTATGAAATCTTAAATGGAGTCCATGCACTTCAATCAAGTCTGGGATCTTGTAGAACCACCTCTGGGAGTCAAAACCATTGTCTGTAGATGGATCTATAAGAAAAAGAGAAGACTGAATCGAAAAATACAAACTTTTAAAGCTAGGCTTATTGCGAAAGGGTTCACTCAAAAAGAAGGAATAGACTATGAAAAAATCTTTTCGCCGGTGCTTAAATCCATAAGGCTTCTCTTATTCATTGCTGCTCATTATAATTATGAAATTTGACAAATGAATGTCAAGATGAATTTTCTTAATGGGAGCCTTGATGAGTGCATCTATATGGCACAATCAGAGAGTTTCATGAAAAGTGGCAATGAACACTTGTTGTGTAAGCTTAAAAAATCCATTTATGGATTAAAACAATCATCTAGGGCATGGAATACTTATTTTGATAATTCGATCAATACTTTTGATTTTAATCAATGTGATAATGAGTCATGCATTTTCAAAAAGTGAGATGGAGACAAAATGGCATTTTTGATTCTGTACGTGAATGATATCTTGCTCATAGAAAGTAATGTGAGCATGTTAAATTCAGTTAAGGAGTGGTTGTCCTCATGTTTGATATGAAAGACTTGGGTGAAACAGATCATATCCTTGGGATCAAACTCATGCGAGATTGCAAACAAAGGATGTTAGACTTATCTGCAGCACTTTATATCGCTCTTATTCTTGCAAGGTTTAGCATACAGAATTTCAAAAAGAGATTTCTTCCTTTTAGACATGAAATTTCTTTATCAAAGGATCAGTCACCTAAAATAACCGATGAGATAGAGAGAATGAAGGCGATCCCTTATGCTTCTGTAGTAGGGAGTCTCATGTATGCAATGTTATGCACTAGACATCTACTTTGCTGTAGGCATGATTGACAGATTCTAGTCTAATTCTGGGCAAGAACACTGGATTGCAGTAAAATATATAATCGAGTATCTGAAAAGGACTAGAGATTATACATTCATGATAGATTGGACGATAATAAATCACATTTATAAAATAATGATTAGTTGATAGAATCCATGTCTCGACCTTGATATTAATGATACTTCTTTATGACTGCTTATGAGTTTCCATGTGAAAACCCTGCAAGTGAATAATATATATCCGTCATATGAAATAAGTTAAGCATAGTAATAAAAAATTAAATTAATCAATGGATTAAATTATCAGAGATTTAATTTAATTGATTGGTGTCGATAATTTTAATATGGAGAGTTAAATAAGATTTAATGTTGGAATTTGAAATTAAATCGAGGAGTGCAATTATAAATTTTTAGTGAAATAATCTATAATTTATTAAGATAGAATTAATTCATTCATTTATAAATTAGCCATAATTAGAAGTCTATACTATTAAATCTGTGGTCCCTACTATATCAGATTAATTAAATATTTTTGAAAAAATAAATAGAGTATTCTAGAAGCAGTTAAAAGTTTTTTTTACTGAGCTTCTGGACAAGTTTTTGAAAACAGATATGTACAATATTTTTGATTGACAAAAATACTCTGTCACGTTTTCAACTATCAGTTGAGAAACGTGTATAAAAGGGAGCAGGTTTCACCAAATGTCATCATCTATTTTTTCAAAGAAAAATGTATTGTACCCATTGAAAAGTAGTCTGACTATAATAAAAGGCTGCAGACCTGGAGATAACTATTTTGGACGATCTTTGTTCAGACTTCAAAAGGTTAATGAATCCCTATTCACAAATTTTTGTTATGTTATCTACTTTAACATATGAGTTTTGTGATCCTGTGCTTGGTTTTGCTGTAATATGTCTATCAATTAATCCCTAAAGAATGACATGAGGAGAGTATAATACGCTGGGTATATCAATGGTGAAGGGAAGGTCCAACACCTTGGCAAAAAATTGAATACAATACACCGCCCTCTAGAAGTTGGGGCGACTTGACCAAGGGTGATTTTATATTTCTTGTAGAATTGGATTATGATTTTAGAAATGGAAAGGTAGCCAAAACCCATTGTAAAGGACTACATATAAATGCCCAGATATTCGACCTTCGGGGTGGTAATGTCCTCCGAAACCAAAGGACATAAAACCCCAACATTCTCAAGCCACACACAATCATCCTTGATGACATGAATATCACTCTCGTAGACCACCAAGATAAAATATTGCACAAACTGAGTTTTCATAGTCTCTTTTTTTTGGTTAGAAATGATATTAATATATATATAAATATAATATATATATATATATAATATATATATATATATATATATATATATATATATAAATTAGGACTTAACGTCCATTACAGCTGACGCTAGCCTGGATCAATAACAAAAGAGGAGTGTGGGCCTTGCCCATAATTAGTAGCATTACAAGGTTTCACTTTTCTGACAAAAATAGTTCCTAACATGTATACCCAAAAAGCTTTAGTGGCATACACCGGAGGAACTACAAAAAGCCTAGTTGAATCAGTATCATCCTTCTTTGCTCCTTCTTTAGCAAGAGCATCAACCACCATATTTTCTTCCCTGAATTTATGTTGCGCTGGTGGCATGCCTAGTCTCCTTAGCCTTGACCTGCAATCATCAATAACGACATTATAGTGAAGATTACCTTACTTAAGCATTTGGATAACATCTATTGAGTCAGTGTTAATTTCAACAAGTGTTAAGTTGTGTTGCTCAATGATTTTCAGACCCTCATGCAGGGCTAACAGTTCCATTTGGTTATTTGTGGCCATGCTGTAGGATCTATTGAAACCCAAGACCCAGTCCCCATTATCTCTCCTGATGACACCACCTATACCCCGTTTATTGGGGTTGCCTAAACTAGAGCCATCAGTGTTGAGTTTATAGTACCCCGGAGAGGGAGGGCACCATTTTAGACTAAGTGGCACAGTGGTACTGGTAAGTAACTTATTACCCTTAAGGTGAGTGTATTCAATGGCTTCAGAGTAAGCTTGTTTGTGGGAGGGTTTATCTCTCTTTTGATTGAACAAATTATTGTTCATGTTCTTCCAAATGGACCACATGCAGAAAAGAAGGAGGTCTCTCCAGGTAATGGCATTATCGAAGTCCTTCATCTTAAGGAAACTCCAAGTGGCATTCCAGTTTGCAAAAGCAAAGTTGTTGATTGTAAGGCTGTTATAATCGAGGTCTGATACATGGTACGCCCTTGGAAGGCTCACTATAAGGGTCTGCCCGCAAGCCACATGTGCCATGTGTTGGCTCGAGTTAGGAGAACTAGTGTATGACATTCCAACTGACTCCAAATGCAAATGGTGCCACAAGGGTGAGTACACCAAAAGATTCGAGCTCACTATAATGGTTTGATCTCGATCCTGTGCACATAATCACATCGCATGGGTGTGTCAAGTAAAACCTATGAATACCCTCCCTTCGATAAGAGTAAATTTTATCATATAATGCCTGATAGGCCTATACAAATGAATTACGATATGGATTATTTAGCCGTTCAAATAATACTTTCCATATACAACTAACTTCTTTGATGGTATCTAGCTATTTAGACGCTAGTTCATTATATTATCTTATAACTATGTCGCTATATGATCAAATATACTAGTGAGACTATGATATGGCCATTTATTCTAATTTATAACTTGTGATAGATATACCATATGACTTCTTATAATTTACAAAAATGAACATTGATATGCCGGCATCCTACGACACATTTGACTCCTTTAACTAAGAATAATCGTGAGTTTTCAAGGAACCATTATTATTTTGATGGTATTTGTGTTGTACTTGCAGGAAAAGTGAACGAAAATGGAAAAAGGAGAAAAAGATGCTGAAAATGGCTCAACTGGTTCCTTGTGACGACTCACATGATGAGTCGTACATAAAACTCATTTGCTAAATGCGATTTGCACTAGATTCGTCAACTTGAAATAGAAGGATGTCAAGTATTAGGAGATAAAATGGTTAAGACAATGGACCATTTTCCAAAGAAACAAACCATTTCTTCAACCATTTCCAGAAGCAGAATGTTGTCTAACTTTGAGAGTTAAAGCGTTTCGTTGTGGACCAAATTGGACCATTTTGGAGTCCGTTTTCTGGACGCATCTTTTATTTATTAGACCAATTTGGATTTAATTTCTAATTGTCTATAAATAGGACTCTTAGGGTCTTTTTCCAGTACTTCATTTCAACGTATTTTTGAACAATTGTAGCGCTTTAAACACAAACAATACGTTGCTATTTACTCTTGCTTTTGGGGAACTTTTGGCTCAAGTTTTATTGGTGAATTGAAGTGGGTTTTCATATATTGTAAGGATTTATCTTCTATTATGAATATCATTGCTTTTTCTTCTTCTTTATTCATGAGTAGCTAAACTTCCCAAAACTAGGGTTGTGGGAGCCATGGCATAGCAATGATCTAGCGTTCGGGTGAAATTGGATTCAATATATATTGCATAGTACGTTGTTAATTTTATGTTTTTATCGTTTTCTAATAGTGCAAATATTAGGACAAGTCTAGGTTTGATTTGCTTGAACAAAGGAATTAAAACCCGAAAAATTAGATTAACAACAAGGACTCGAGACTATTAACTCCCGTCTAATGATTGACGCTCTAGTGAGGTTAATCTACTTGGGGTATAAATTGAGTTTTGTAATTGTAATCTTTTAGAGTTTGAGAAAATTGAAAAGATAATGCATCTATTTGGTTGAGAAACGTTTAGACCTAAGAACGATTTCAAGTACTTCATATTAGGCATATGAAAGGAACCCTGTTGAACTCTAGCCCGAGGTTGTTGATTGAGCCATGGTGAACACATCCCTAGTTCACCTCTCATATTGATTTTTACTCATAAAAGTTCGTTGTGTACTATTTGAAATATTCAAGTAGCAATTAAAGATTGATCACTAGAACCCCCCTCCCCCATTACTGGAAACTATTGATTATTAGTCATCTAATTCACTAACGACTTAATTTGCACCTTATTCCCTGTGGGATAGACCCCAACCTTTGTTGGGTTCTATATTTGACAACGACCCTTATACTTCTTAAGTGAGGTGTAATTTGGGCGTTATCTAATTTTGGCGCCATTTCTGGGGAATAAGGTTGTTCATTAAGTCCGGTGTATTTAGTTGACTCTTAATCATACTTTCCTGATTTACTTTTATTTGTTGTTTTTGATTGTTACATGGTACAGAGTTGTGCATGCCAAGTACCTGACGCTCGGGTGAACTAATATTACCCTACGACCCTGAGCTTGCTATAAAATTAAGGCAAAACATGAATGCACAACAACAAGAGGTAGCAACACTCGCTGCAGCTCAGCAGGCCCAGCAACACTTGAATGCTGATGATATTGAGGATGATGTTGCATTGGATGATGAGGCTGCAATAGGTGATGGTAGAGCAGTGGATAATGTTTGTAATCTTGCTCCTGCCGAGCAAAGGCTGCAACAGAGAGGTAAAGGTCGACAACAACCAAGGCAAGTTGCTTTGGATGATGATGATGACCTTGACTTAGATGGAGTTAGTGCTACGGGCACCATTGTTCTTCCTCCATTAGCACCGGATGTTAAGTTTAATATCACCAGCATAATGATCCAGTTGTTAAATCTAAAGGGGTTGTTTAGAGATGTAGCTGGTGATGACCCCAACAGGCATCTGATGAATTTTGTGGGGATCTGCAAATCATTTGAACAGCCAGGTGTGAGACAAACATCTATCAGGCTTAGGTTGTCCTCTTGTCTCTGTCTAATGAGGCAACACTATGGTTGACAGAGCTAACTCTGGATTCTATAACAACCTGGGGTGAGCTAAAAGGAGCTTTCCTAGAAAGGTTCTTTCCTCCCTCCAGAATGTTACAGTTGAGGGACGAGATTAGTAATTTCCGACAGCAACCACATGAGGCCTTACATAAAACCTGGCTGAGGTTTAAAAAAAAGTTGATCCAGTGCCTGGACCATCAGTTGACAGATGGGTTTTTGATGCAAACATTCTACAGGTCCTTGAACTCAGCTACCAGGCCAATGCTTGATAACATGGTAGATGGAGCATTCATGGGGCTCACCTTTATTGATGGCACCAATATTCTGACCGGCTCACCAAAACAAACAGAGCCTGGCATACCCAAGATTCAGAGGTAGCTGCTAGTACTTATACTATGGGTATGTCAGCTGAGTAGTGCAGAAAAGATGAAGAGCGGGACCAAGACATGGCCCATTTGAAGACACAAATGGACCTGCTGACTAAACACTTGTTGTCATGTGGAATTGAGAAGGTTAAAACTATAGGTGCACATGGTAAAGCAACTGAGGTAGAATCTGATGAAGAAGCTAATTACTTAGGGGGTTTCCAGGCTTATAGCCAAGGAAGCCAAGGTAGGACAATTACTATGAAAATCCGGGTTATAAGAATCGAGAGCAAGGAGATTGGAGGAGCAAGGATGACAGAGGTGGATTGTATGTACCACCTGGGAATCATGATAAAACTAGCAGCAGTGTAGGAACTTCCAATATGGAAACCATGTTGGCTAAAGTGTTGGTGAACTTGGAGTCTACCAACGCATGGGTACAAGAGATCAAGAGAGATCTATCTTCATTAAGTCAGCTAGTGGATTCACACTCTACGTCCATTAAGCAGCTGGAGCACCAGATGGGGCAACTATCCACCACTTTGAACCTGTGCAAGAATGGAACTTTACCTAGTGATACCATACAAAATCCTAGGAATGACGGAGGTTGTATGGCTATTTCTAGAAGGAATGGAAAAGTCTTGTCTGACCCACACCCATTAGTTCAGTCGCAAGAAAAGAGTGCAGAATATGAGAATGAAATGGTAGATGATGACTTGGGCACTAATGATGCTCTTAGAGTAGGTGCTGAAAAATCTACTATGGAAAACAATTCTGAGCCTGTAATTGAAGAAAAAGGCTAGGAAGTTGGAAAACTTCCAACTACGATACCTAGGCCACCTCCTTCTTTCCCACGGCGGTTGAGGAAAAAAGTGGAAGATGGCAAGTTCCACAAGTTCATGACCATGCTCAAGCAGATATCAGTGAACATTCCACTGGTGGACGCTCTTGAGTAAATGCTCGGATACGCCAAGTTTATGAAGGAATTGATTTTCAAGAAGAGGTCAGTGAGCTTTGAGCCAGAATATAACCTGCACCACTGCAGTGTGATTTCTTCTAGATCGTTAGTGCAAAAGAAGGAAGATCCAGGTGCTTTTACAGTTCCCTGTACAATTGGGAAATTTAATTTTGAAAAAGCCTTATGTGATCTTAGTGCTAGCATCAACTTAATGCCGCTAGAAGCCTATAAGTAGTTGGGCTTGAGAGACCCCAAACCAACCACCATGAGGGTGTTAATGGACAACCGTTTAGTAAAATGACCAATGGGAATATTGTATGACGTACTAGTGAATATTGGCAAGTTTATATTCCCAGCTGACTTTGTGATCTTGGATTGCGAAGTGGACTCTGGAGTTCCCATAATTTTTGGACGACCATTGTTAGCCACTGCAAGAGTGTTGGTCGACATGGAAATAAATGAATTGACATTCAGACTGAATAATGAATTTGTCAAGTTTGATGTGTGTAAATCAATGAAGCCACCGAGAGACATGAGGGTGGTCTCGGTTATCAATGTGCATATGGAGGAAAAGGGTGTTGTTGAGACCCTAGCTGTAATTAGGATGATGTTGGAATTGCATGAAGAGAAACATATAGAAGAAGGCGGTGAGAACAAATCAAGGAAAATAAAACATCACAAGAGAACCAACAAGGAAAAGAAGTAGAGAGAGTGAAGAAGCTATCTCGAAGAGCTGAAGAGTCGAGAAAAGAGAAATTTGGAGCTCAACTGGCTGATGTTGCTTGCACCTATTCCAGAGACTGCACTTACCTTGGAGACCCCGATGGTGTCCAACATCGTACCAGATTCTGAGGCCTAAGGGCTTCACAGGTATTCCCTTTTCTCATAATTCAGTTTCCATATATGTACATTGGGGAAAATGCATGAATTTAAGTTGAGGGTGTTGGGATACCTGTGAGTCTATCACCACCGAGGGTTTTTGTTATCGTGTTTCTTTTCCCTCTGGTGTGCTATCTAGTAGCACCGACATATTTAGGCTGTTGTTTAAGTTTTGTTTGTGTTGTGTTGTGTTGTCTATAGCAAGCATGGCTTTTTTCAAGTTGAAATAAAAAGGAGCCCCCTCCGAAAAATGTTGAATTTGTACTTATGTTTGAAGTGGTTAACTGTTCTGGATCACTGAATGTCATTGTATGGTTGTGATTGTAATAATTGTGCTAAAGCCGAGCCATTATTTTGATAGTTGGTAGTGGTATGGTTTCTTGGTGCCAAGTGTGAGTGAGCTTATTGTTATAAACTCTTACTCTGTGCATGCATCTAGAACTTGCCCAGCATATTTTGTTAAGTTCGAAGTTAGTTGCTTAGGAAAGGATCACATGCCCTTTGTATGGCAGTCCAATTAGCTTAAAAGACCATCCAAATGTAAATAATCCCTTTTATCCCTGTTTGAGCCAAAGTTGACTTTATTCTTTCGATAACCTCTTACCTTTACCTTTTTAACTTTGAATCTTTATTTTGGCCCTGGTCCCTCCTTGGACATCGTGCACCTTAACTCATGCAATAAGCCTAAGTTGAGGGTGGCTACAGTAGAGGTACATGATAAGAAAAATAGGGTTGTGTTCAATTAGTTGTTGTTGGGATAGAAAGTGCAGATGGGTGCCAAATGAAAAGACAGAAAAAGAACTTAAAAAGAAGTGAAAAAGAAAGAAAAAGAGTTATCAAGTTTAAAAGGCTACACCTGTAGCAATAAATAAGGAAATAAAAGGTGATTGAGAGTGGATGGAATAAGGTTGAATGAAAATAATAGGTCGATAATTAAAAGGAGGGTTTAGTTACTACTCCCCAAATGTATCCTACCTGCACCCGAAGCCTCATTACAAGCCAAAACAAATCCTGTAGTGATCCTGAGCGACTTCATGAAAAAACTGAAATAGAATAGTGAGGGCAAACCTATGGTATTGCATGTGCACTGTTTGGAATCATTTGTGAGTGTGAGCGTCTTACTTAGTCCCAAACATTCTATGTGGGGCTTCTTTGTGGTGAGGGCACTGAGATTTCTGTATTATCTACTGATTGTTGGGATAGCTGTTGTGTGTGTATGTAGAGTATTCTATCATACCGGAATGACATGCTTGGATCCTTACAAGTTAACTTTTTATACATTTGTGTAGTACCGGGGGGTCTTGGTTTAAATTGATTAAACTTTTGAATGACCATGGTTTGCTAGAAACATGTTGGTTGTATTCTTAGCTGAGTCGTCTCTTTGTTTTTGTGTCTTGTTGCTTGAGAACAAACGAACGTTCTAAGTTGAGGGTGTTGATGTGTCGGCATCTGATGAAACATTTGAGTTCTTTAACTAAGAATAATCGTGAGTTTTCAAGTAACCGTTGTTGTTTTGATGGTATTTGTATTGTACTTGCAGGAAAAGTGAACGAAAATTGAAAAAGGAGAAAAAGATCCTGAAAATGGCTCAACTAGTTCCTTGTGACGACTCACATGAAGAGTCGTACATAAAACTCATTTGCCAAATGCGATTTACAATAGAGTCGTCAACTTGAAACAGAAGGACGACAAGTATTGGGAGATAAAACGGTTAAGACAATGGACCATTTTCCAGAGAAATGGACCATTTCTTCAACCGTTTCCAGAAGCAGAATGTTGGCTAACTTTGGGAGCTAAAATGGTCCATTGTGGATCAAAATGGACCATTTTGGAGTCCATTTTTTGGACGCGTCTTTCCTTTCCTAGACCAATCCGTATTTAATTTCTAATTGCCTATAAATAAGACTCTTAGGGTATTTTTCTTGTACTTCATTTCAGCATATTTTTGAACAATTGTAGCGCTTAAAACACGAACAATACGTTGCTATTTTACTCTTGCTTTTTGGGAATTTTTTGCTCAAGTTTTATTGGAGAATTGAAGTGGGTTTTCATATATTGTAAGGATTTCTCTTCTATTATGAATATCACTACTTTTTCTTCTTCTTTATTCATGAGTAGCTAAACTTCCCACAACTAAGGTTGTGGAAGCCATGGCATAGCAATGATCTAGGGTTCGGGTGAAATTGGGTTCAATATATATTGCATAGTACGTTGTTAATCTTATGTTTTTATCATTTTCTAATGGTTGCAAACATTAGGACAAGTCTAGGTTTGATTTGCTTGAACAAAGGAATTAAAACCCAGAAAATTGGATTAACAACAAGGATTTGGGACTACTAACTCTCGTCTAATGATTGACGCTCTAGCGAGGTTAATCTACTTGGGGTATACATTAAGTTTTGTAATTGTAATATTTTCAAGTTCGGTAGAATTGAAAAGATAATGCGTCTATTTGGTTGAGAAACGTTTAGACGTAAGAACGATTTCAATTACTTCATATTAGGCATATGAAAGGAACCCTGTTGAACTCTAGCCCGAGGTTGTTGATTGAGCCATGGTGAACACATCCCTAGTTCACCTCTCATATTAATTTTTAATCATAAAAGTTCTTTGTTTACTATTCGAAATATTCAAGTAGCAATTAAAGATTGATAACTAGAAAACCCCCCATTACCAGAAACTATTGATTATTAGTCATCTAATTCACTAATGACTTAATTTGCACCTTATTCCTCGTGGGATCGACCCCAACCTTTGTTGAGTTCTATATTTGATAGCGACTGCTTATGCTTCTTAACTAATGTATAATTTGGGCGTATCAAATTTTTTGTTGATGTGCCAGCATCCTACGACACATTTGACTCCTTTGACTAAGAATAATCGTGAGTTTTCAAGCAATCGTTGTTGTTTTGATAGTACTTGTGTTGTACTTGTAGGAAAAGTGAGCGAAAATGGAAAAAGGAGAAAAAGATGCTGAAAATGGCTCAACTGGTTCCTTGTGACGACTCACATGACGAGTCGTACATAAAACTTATTTGCCAAATGCGATTTACACTAGAGTCATCAACTTAAAACAGAAGGACAACAAGTATTGGGAGATAAAATGGTTAAAACAATGGACCGTTTTCCAGAGAAATGGACCATTTCTTCAACCATTTCCAGAAGCAGAATGTTGGCTATCTTTGGGAGTTAAAACGGTCCAGAAAACGGCCGTTGTGGACCAAAATGGACCATTTTGGAGATAATTTTCTGGACGCGTCTTTCCTTTCCTAGACCAATCCATATTTAATTTTTTAATTGCCTATAAATAGGACTCTTAGGGTATTTTTCCAGTACTTCATTTTAGCGTATTTTTGAACAATTGTAGCGCTTAAAACACAAACAATACGTTGCTATTTTACTCTTGCTTTTTGGGAATTTTTGGCTCAAGTTTTATTGGAGAATTGAAGTGGGTTTTCATATATTGTAAGAATTTGTCTTTTATTATGAATATCATTGCTTTTTATTCTTCTTTATTCATGAGTAGCTAAACTTCCCATAACTAGGGTTGTGGGAGCCATGGCATAGCAATGATCTAGGGTTCAGGTGAAATTGGGTTCAATATATATTGCATAGTACATTGTTAATCTTATGTTTTTATCGTTTTCTAATGGTTGCAAACATTAGGACAAGTCTAAGTTTTATTTGCTTGAACAAAGGAATTAAAACCCAGAAAATTCGATTAACAATAAGGATTCAGGACTACTAACTCTCGTCTAATGATTGACGCTCTAGCGAGGTTAATCTACTTGGGTATAAATTGAGTTTTGTAATTGTAATCTTTTCAAGTTCAAGAGAATTGAAAATATAATGCATCTATTTGGTTGAGAAACGTTTAGACGTAAGAACGATTTCAATTACTTCATATTAGGCATATGAAAGGAACCCTGTTGAACTCTAGCCCGAGGTTGTTGATTGAGTCATGGTGAACACATCCCTAGTTCACCTCTCATACTGATTTTTACTCATAAAGTTCGTTGTTTAGTATTTGAAATATTCAAGTAGCAACTAAATATTGATCACTAGAAACCCCCCCCCCCATTACCAGAAACTTTTGATTATTAGTCATCTAATTCACTAACGACTTAATTTGCACCTTATTCCCTGTGGGATCTACCCCAACCTTTGTTGAGTTCTATATTTGATAGTGACCGCTTATGCTTCTTAAGTGAGGTGTAATTTTCGCGTTATCAAACATGGTCATGTATAACTCTATAGGCACTTGACTCGGTAAGAATAATAAGAATACTGTAACTTCAACAAACAGACACATGAAGTGTGAAGACAAGTAATTCTAAATAGAAAGAGCATATAGATATTGTGATCATATTAGATATGTAGTCATGGGTTAGACATATAGAAGGTGGAAGCTTTGTTCACATATATCAAGTATGTTGACTCTTTTCTTTAGGAGAAATAAGTGACTGCAGGTCGTGCCTTAACGGCGAAGAAGGTTTTAGCTTTACATACCTCTGATTTTTTTCTCGCTAACGCTAGTACCACAAGTCTCAAACAATTCAATATATAAGTGCGTAGCCTCTACATAATCAACCATTCGCTTCAACCCTCCAATCAACGAGCAACCAATCCAACACAATCAACTACATATACAATACACATATGTTCATCAATAACTCGTAGGTTCATTTAATAAATTATTATAATATTCTTCACTTATGCCCAAAACTAATCAAATTCTTTAACCATTCTTTTAGAGTGAATCCTCTATTTTTTTTCCAGTTTAGCTTAATTCAATATCAAATCTTTCCAACCAAAAGGTATACCCCATTACTTTTATCAATAACTTACGATTCATCTTTTTCCCTCCTTCGATTATCAAGACCCATCTCAAGAGTTAGTACAAAATTCAAATGAAAAGGCGATTACCACCTTATACTACATCCTAAATACATATTTAATAATTGTATTCGAGTGTGGATAGAGAAATTACCTATTTAAAATTAAACCCCAACATGAATTCTTGATGAAGTCTTCAAAATTCTTGAATGAAAGCTAGAAATTGTCTAAGAATATGGATTGCCACACCTTTCCTTTGTGAAAATTACTGCAGACTTTGCGATTTCCAACTTCTATAGATGCCTATGAAAATGAAAGGAAATAGAGAGCACATGAGGGGTTGCTCACGCTTTCTAGAAAGAATTTCCAACAAGATAAGTCTTTTGCTTTACCCACTTTACTCACTATAGTATAGGAAAAGTTAGAGTGGACCCCACTAGATTAATATTAATAAGTTCAATAAGGGAGCACTTAATTTTCCCACTAGCAGCAAACAAGATACTACCTAATTATTCATATACATGTATACACGCTATAGTAGTACTAAACCTATCAAAATTGTGAAATCTTAACTCCAAATATTTGTGAAATCATTTGCACATCTCCTTTTATTTTATACTTTTTCGAGGTGCTACACCTTCCACTCGTTTGAGTCCATTTGATTACTTTATAACTTTAAAATCTTCGAATGGACCCCACACTTTCAATCTTGATCTAATCTTTTCAAGGCTTAGATTATTGGAGTCTTACATATCGAATGAGTCAAATTTTAGTCTGGAGATAGGGGTGCTACACTCAGACTTATAGTTACTTGAGAAAATGACTTTGGATTTAGAGGTATTGATTTTTTGGCTAGAGTGAAGGCTAAAGCTATCAAGATTTTGCTTGATGGTGTGACAGTTTTTACTATCAGCCTTAGCAAAGAGGGTGAGATCATCAGTAAAGAATAAGTGGAAAATTTTAGGACCACCCCTACTGATAGTGATAGGGGTCCAATTGAGGATGTCCACTTCATGGTCAATCTTTTTTGAGAGGAGCTCCATGCAAAGAATGAAGATGTAGGGGGATATAGGGTCCCCCTGACTGATGCCCCTAGTGGGCTGAAAACTGTTAGTGGAGCAACCATTGATCAACACAGAGGTGGTAGAGGAGGAGATGCAAGACATAATGAGCCTGTTAAGACCCTTAGGAAAATTGAAGAAGAAGAGGGCTTGTCTAATGAAGGATCATTCTAACCTATCAAAAGCTTTCTCTAGATCAATCTTGAGGATCATGTTAGCCTTCTTTCCTTTCATTTTAGCATAATGAGAGATGCATTCTTGGACAATAATAGCATTGTCAGAGGCTCTTTTATTAAAAAGGAAACTAGCTTGGCTTTGACCAATAATTTTTGCCCGGTGGGATTTAATCCTATTGACAATGATTTTAGTGATGATTTTATATTGGGTTTTGCACAAACCAATAGGTCTAAAGTTTTTCAGACTAGTGGCCTGGATGCATTTTGGAATTAGGCAGATGTGGGTAGAATTCACTCTCTCCTCCATAGAGTAGGTGGAGAAGGTCCTGTTGCAGAAGGAGATAAGAGCAGGACTGATGGTATCCCAGTACTTTTGATAAAGTAGAGGGTGTATTCCATCTGGACCAGGAGCCTTGTAGGGTTTGAAGGAGAACACAACTCTTTTGATTTCTTCAGTGGAAGGGCTGGCATCTAACATGTCATGATCTTCATTATCAATGGAACCAGAGACTGAGAGATTGGGGAGGCATCTTAGATTGGACATGGAGTGGTCAATGGTGAAGAGATTCATGTAGAAGGTCGGGATAATGGTCTCAATCTCATCTTGAGAGTAATCCAGTTCCCCAGATCATCCTTAAAGGAATTGATCCTATTCCTTCTCCTTCTATTGAGAGTGGAGATGTGGAAGAACTTGGTATTGGAGTCACCCTCAGTCAGCCAGTTAATTCTAGACTTAAGTCTCCAAAACTCATTTTCATGACTGAGGATTTCATTGAACTCAGAAAGGAGAGAGGCTTCAAGATCATGAAGGAAAGCACTGTGGGGGTAGTTGTTAGACTTTTGAATTTCTTCTAGTCTAGCCAGAATGGTGTTCTTTTTCTTGAAAATATTGCCAAACACATTCTTGTTCCAGATTTTGACATTAGTTTCAAAAACTTTGATAGAGTTAGCAAGAGGGAGGTTACTGTCAAAAGAAGAAGATACAGTGTGGTGGAATTCAGGATGGGTACACCACATGGATTCCATTCTAAAAGGCTTCCTAGTGGTTCTAAGGTCCTTATCAAGTCTAATCAGCAGAGAACAATGGTGGGAGTAAGTTCTAGAGAGGTGGGTAACAGTAGAGTCAGGAACTCAAGTTTGGGTTTTGGGAATAAGGCATGTAATCAAAGGATTAACATCTTTGTCTTCGGGAGCAATTTTTGTATGAAGCCTTTTAAAAGTCAATTTTCCTTCAAGAATAGAATAATATTATATTTTTTCTTAATTTTTGTATGACAAATTAAGACTGGGGCTAAAGTGACCGAACGAAATATTGAATTGATTCAATACCGAATCATCAAGTCAGTAATGTCTCTTTAGCGCCCCATACCCTACTAAAATTCTTATTCAATATAATACTATTACTGCGAGATGGGTAGAAGAAGCACTGCAAAAACCGTGGGATTTAGGAACTAACTTCGTTCTATTGCTGACGGATAGGATCCTCCTTGGTCCTTTTTACATAACATTCTCGGCTGCCTCCGGGCATCAAAATTTGAATATTTCTAGACGAAAAGAAAGATCTGTGCCGTCTCAGCTTACTATTGATTACGGAAGCTCCCATCCTTGGATCCAACATTCACGATAACACTGAAGTATAAAAGCTTCTTATTCAGAACTCCTTTCCTTGCATTTTGATTCTTTACTCGTTTATTGCATAATATTCAACTGCTAATAATCAACTTATCGGGCTAATTAGCTAACAGTGTGTGTCCTTGATCTCATATAAATTTAACTGTGTACTATTTTCTCAGTAAAAATTTTTTCCCTTAAATGAATACGCGAAAATAAAATTACAAAACAAGAATAAAGCAGAAAGTGTAATAATTTATTAGATCTCTCTTTTTTTTTGTGAGAACAATTTAAGAGAGTTACAATATGTTTTAGACATGCCTCCAAGGTGTTTCAGCAAGATTAACACATTCCTTGTGTCTAAAGCAATAAATCAAATGATCAATAGTCATTCCAGCAGCTTGCATGAATGAATTTACAATTACTGGACCAACAAACTTGAATCCTCTCTTCACCAAATCTTTGCTAATAGCTTCTGCTTTTGGACTTCTTAGTGGAACATTTCTTGCATTTCTAAATCTGTTAATTATTGGTTTATAATTCATTTGGTTCCACATGTAGCAGCTGAAAGATCCAAATTCCCTCCCAATCTACATTTAAATAAACAAACGAATTAAACTTTTATGCACCGACGATGTATAAATATTCTTAAATTATTAAATTATTTAAAAGATAATTACAAATAATTGCTCATAAAAAGTGAAATTAATAACTTGAAAATAAGTCAGACGACCTGATATACCATCTTAAATTAAATTAATATAGAAAATTTCATGCCGGAAGCGTATATTATATAAGTTTACCAACTTGATTTGGTAAAGATGGTACTTTACTTTTGCTATGATTATTGAACTTATTTACTATAGCAGTAAGTTCATAAAAATACTTTTTTAACACATTAAAATAATTGAAAATTACTTTTGTCATATTAAAATAACTTAATTTTACCCACTATGTAACAATAAAGTCACAAAATTGTGCACACTATTAACAGTAAAGCCTCACATTGATGGTTAGGTTTGTTGTTAGTGTGTAAGTAAACTGTTATAGTATGTAAATTCAGTTACTTTATATTACAAAATTAAAATAGTTCTATGACATTATTATTATAATGAGGAAAATATTTAATTATTTTAATATAACAAAAATAGTTTGATGACTTTATTATTGTACGAGTAGTAGATAAAATTAAGTGACTACATAATAACATGAAGTTAAAGAGACTTGCCTTGAGTATGCATTTGGCGTTGTCAACTATTGATCTAACTCTATTTTCTGCTAACATCAGGGACCCATTCGAGACCAATTCATTAATCTCTTTCTCCCCCATTTTAGCCACTTGCTTTGCATTGAATCCAACAAAGGCTTCTCTGCATAATATAATTATCACAATATTGAACTATATATATTTTGTATGTGACCATTAATTGTATATATAGTGTAATAAATAAATAAAAGCTAACAAATAAAGTAGAAATATATATATATATATATGTACCTTATTTGTTCCCTTTTCTTTAAAATTTCAGTCCAGTTGAAATCCATCAACAAGCCAGCCAACGAAAGTAGCTCGAACAATCGACTGCAAATGTGTGTATTTGAGTGTACATTTACCAGTTAATACTTATACTCTCTTGTGAACTATATATTACTATATAACTACTCGGAAAATTAGGCGAATAATTAAGCTTTATAATGTTAAATTACTTACTGGTCATCATAAACTGGAACACCCCAGCATTCATCATGGAACTTCACATAAGCCTTATCTGTATAACAAACTCAATAAATACCGATCTTTTCCAAAATTTACTGGTGTACTTAATTAGGAAAATTAATGATCCAATTAAGTCCTACTTTCATGTTTCATATGGCCAATTTTATGTTACCTCTAATAACAAGTCAAATTTTCACTAACGAACGTCATAAAAAACTGTAAGATGCACTAATTAAGTTAACAAAAGAGACCTTAACTTATATACACCGACTGCATAAGAAATTTTACATTAACACTATATTTTAATCTGCCATAGCGGGTTGTTTTGGTTGCATTTTTTAGGTTATCAAGTTAGGATTACGACAGACAATTATATGTTGTAATGTTGTTGTAGTACATCGATCTCTGAACTGATCATGTAAAAAGAATTGCACATATTAAGTGCACAAAATTAAACTCAAGAAAAAAAGCGAGAAAAAAAGAACTCTTGTAAAGAGTATAATTAATAAGTAAATAAAAATGTGCTCTCTCTAACAACTTAAGTTTTTAGATAAGATGGTCACACACACTACAAGAAAATATGAAATGAGCTATAGAATTTATCGGTAATTCCTAGCTAATACATCGCTAAGAAGCTCCTAGCTAATTGAATTTTCTTATAATCCATTACTAATCCGTAGCTAAAAGGAATTAACATGGAATTTTTGTTGTATGAAAGTCTGCTCGTCACTTATTCCTTGTTTTCTAATAGTGACACTTTAACATGATATTAGAGCAGGCAGAGGACTTGAGATCAAATCTCACCAGCACCTATTATCAAAAAGAATTTTCACGTAGTTGGCAGAAAAAAATCAGATCCACACGCGATGAAGCGTGTTGAGAATACAATCAAGTAAATAAAAGTGTGGTTAGTTGAAGTATATATACCACTGCTGCTTGTTATCCAGCTGCACCTCATAAGCTCTTTATTCTCACTAGGACATGGACTAACTTGTGGAACAACAATTTTGCAGGCTGGAACATCTCTTTTTTTCTGATCCAATGGAGAAGAATCATTTAATGTGTGTGATAGAGATAAAGAAAGAGAAGAAAGGGAAGTTGGAAGTGAACAAGTTTTGTGAATTAGCTCTATTGGGTAAACTTTCTTCAAGTGTTTGGATAAATAAAGCAAGTTACTCCTATAATTATTGCTAATTGCCCCCTTCTCTCTATTGTGTTTCTCTATTGCATTATATCTTTTTACATTTGGCTTAGACATCTTTCAACAAGAGAATAATAAGCTAGTCTTAAATTTGGTACATGTAAAGTGGTTAGGTTGGTTCTATGTGAATGTCATTATGGAGTACTTTCTTATATACTTCTATCTCAAGCAACTCTTTTGAGAAAGTGTTTTAATTAAGAAAGAATAATTCCAATTTGATCCCTCAATTATTGATAAATTATGATATTTGGTTGTTGTGATATTTTAATTAGCATATTTAATTAACCTTGTATTAATTAAAATGAGTGTTTTTGGTTCCTTTATGTAAAAAAGGATATGTTAAATGTAAATTTTTAGAACTACATTAACCTCATATATGAAGTAACTAATTGTATAAAACACAAGACATAGGTAATTAAATGATTTCAACGGTTAATAGTTCGTTAAAACAACAGGTTAAATGTGCTTAGCCATATAATTATAAAGACCAAAAATCACAATTTGCCAACATTTCAGGGACTAAAAGTACAAATTCTCCTTTAAGAAAAATTAAGAAAATATATTGAAGAAGTGGTTCGTTGGATCTTTAAAATATTATAGATAACTTGACTGAGTTTTTAATTAAAGTGTGGGAAGTAGTCTTTTCAAAAATAAAGATTCCTAGTTGATGGAATATATCTATTATGCCATAAACTCAAAGATTTTAACCTCAAAAGTGTTCTGCATTGAGAATGTTTGACAAAATTAGGTAATAAACAATAGAAATCATTTAACATAATACACAATTCAATGCAATCATAGTGAAGAGAATTCAATTTAAAAAAGGATTAATCATATTTAATTGTTGATAGTTTAGTAGTCACTGTTCAGAAATTATCAATCTAATAAGTACTCCCTCTGTTCCACTTTATATGACTCACTTTCCTTTTTAGTCAGTTCCAAAAAGAAAGACACATTTCTACATTTAGTAACAATTTAACTTGAAAATACTCATTTTACCCTTAATGAAATGACTTACAACCACACAAACATCTAAGACTCATTTTAGACCACAAGTTTCAAAAGTCTTCTTTTCTTTCTTAAAGTTCGTGCCAAGTCAAAGTAACTCATATAAAATGGGACGGAGGGAGTAATTTTTATTTGTTTTGTTGTGTTTGAGGCAATCAAAATGTATGTACAGTGTCCTGTCAATTTGTGAAACTAATAATATTTCCATGTTTACTTCATTCATGTTACTTATTTCATCAAAAACTAAGTCCCAACAACCTATGCTTTTCTTAATTTCCCACAATACAAATTCTGACAATGAATAATGGAACAAATACTAGGTAAGGTTAGGGCTGTATGTATATAATAGTAGTAATGTATCATTCAATCACAACAAATACTTTGAAGAAAATGTAAACCAATAAAACATTAGTTCAACTGTTCACCTCAGTGCAAGTGGGGTTTTAGACCTAATACCATTATTTAGCCCTCAAAAACTAAGAAAACCCTATTTTGGCTGCACAGATGATGATATATTATCCTCTCTTTCATTTATATATATTTTGTGCTAAAAATATCATATTTCATCCATTTTTCTTATATACTAACCACATACAACATGAAAGTCAAACTGTTGCCCAAACCCGTTTATACCATGTCAAGAAACATCTAAATGATTCAGAGTACAACAGTGGCACATCTCTATCATATATCTTGGGGGTTCATGAGAACCCAACAACTTTTGTACAAACCTTATATCCATATTAAGAAATATTGGTTTGGCTGCGTCCTAACTTCTCAAAGAATTAGGATCTTTGAGTAACTATGCAAGAAGGTAAATTGCGGAAAGTAAATCAACACAATAATATAATGGGGGAAAACTCCTTTCCCTTAGGAGTCAAAAATCACGATGTAACTTTTTACTACTCCCTCCGTTTCAAAAACAATGACCTACTTCCTTTTTAGTCTGTTTCAAAAAGAATGACCCTTTCCTTTTTTGACAACACTTTAATTTCAACTTTTCACGTGGCATGTTTAAGACCACAAGATTAAAGGGCATTTTGGTACATTTGACATAAATTTAATTTAAGACCACAAGATTCTAAAGTCTTCTTTATTTTCTTAAACTCCGTGCCAAGTCAAAACAGGTCATTCTTTTTATAACGGAGGAAATATAATTTAAAGTGTACAATCGCCCTTGTAACACCTAAAGAATTGTTTCCATCAATCACGTCTTCTCTATCCTCTTTACCTCTTCTTCCACCCTTTACAACTACAATCTAAAAGAATGTAATCAAGATCCTGCTTTGAAACCACTCCAAGAAGCTAGCTATTACAAACTAAAGAACTGTAAGATAAACTTGATAAGAACAAGTTCTTTGTTGGAGCAACAACTTCTTCTTCAAGACTCTTCGTGTAGAACTAGGAATACTCCGAGGACTCTGTCTTTGGGTGTGGTCAAATGTCAAAGTTTGATTGATGTGTTGTATATATGTGTAAGTCGTCGTTTTTCAGTTCTCTGATCCAAGTTAGATTTGGTTCAAAACTTGCAAAAAACCAATTTTCATTTGACTTGGTCTTTCTCTTATGGATGTGCATGGAGTTTCTCGACTCATTCTTTGAAACTAATTTCATCTGCAGGTTTATGGTTACTTTCTTTGTAAGCTTTTCAGTTGCTTGTAGAGTTATAATTCTCCCGTATTGCAATCCTTCATGAAAATTCTGTGGACATGACATAAATATATAGCTTAATCTTCTTTATTCTTTAGTCTCCGTCTCTGCTAAAAAAATCAGGTTCTCTGATGTGTTCCTTTCACAATGTTGCTCTGTGTGTCCTTTAATTTGGTGATTTGTGAGGAATCTGGTTCTTGATACTTCTATCTTTCTTCTTCAGACACAGTTTGTTAATCATCTAAACTTTAATATAGCTTCACAATATCTTGCATGTAGATTCAGAGATCATTGTGATTCAACAAATTTCTCATTTTTGATGATTACAAATTCATAGTTCATAACACCATCATCTACACTTCTGTAGTATCTTCAATCCTCATAAGCTCTTAAAGTACATCTTCCCCTTAATATCAGCTTCCATGTGACAATATTCTTCTTTGAGTTAACTACTACATGCTATCTGTTTTATATGTGGAGTTCAAATATTGAGCAGGTAATTCAATTTTTTTGATAGTGCTATAACCAAAAAATTCTTGTAATAGTACTGTAATTTTTTTTAAAAAAGTACTACGCGACTATTCTCTACAATAGGAGAAAGATCCGACTCTAGTACTCTATTGCTTTATAAAAGTTAATGTGTTTCAAAAATAATTTTAGATGGTACATAATAGGCAATAATCATATACGCACATGTGAAGACGTGATTTGGTATTTATGGATGAAAATCATGTAATATTTAAAGTATCACCTATAAGAGGTGTGATGAGGCTTGAGAAGAAAGGAAAATTAAGTTAATCTAGAGAATTGTACTACTCGACAAATGCGAGAAACTGATTGCAAAGATGGAGATCAATAAGTTACCTGTAACAATTTTCGTTGTGATTTTTGGATTTTTATGCATTTTGATTATTTTACTCATTTCTGTAGTTGTATTATGGTACTTGTAATCTATCAGAGTAAGTGACACAATTTTCTAGGTGTTTAGTTGAATTTTATGTGAGTTTTTTATTTTAGAAGATTTTGAAGTTGATATGGTTGACCTTGATCAACATTTAGAGTTTTAAGCATCATATGAGAATTTCATCAGTTTTATTAGCTCTAGAATGTCATTTTGGGGCTAGTAACACTGTTGGTTTGGGTTCCAAGGCATTCGAATGCGTTTTAAGTAGTTAGTTGAAAATTGGAAGTTATTACCTAGAGTTAACTTCAGTCAATATTTATTGATAACAACCTCTGTTGCTGAATCTGACGATCCTATTGAGTTTAGAATATCGATTTTAGTCTAGTAGAATAGTTGGTTTGTGTTCACAAAATTTCGAACGAATTTCGAGGATCCATTTAGGGACTTTTGGCTTATTTTGGAACTGCAATCATCTGATATTTGGTGCCTTCTTCGTGTTCGCGAAGGGGCTCTGTATTCGCGAGGAGTTCTAGGGGTTGGCCTTTGTGTTTGCGGCTGACCTACCACGTTCTTAAAGGGTTAACCAGGTTCGGATCGAGAACTTTGTTCTTCGCGCTCGCGACCAGTCCATCGCATTCACGGTGGGTCTGGGCTGGTTCAGGTTGCGTTCACGACGGACCCTCCATGTCCGCAAATAAATAAAATCGTCACCTAGTCAGATTTTAATTTTCTTTTTCAGCCATAGACCCTATATCGTAATTTTGGAGCTTTGAAATTGTCACGCCCCGAGACTACCCACTGAACGTAACACGGGTCTTAAGACCACAAGTGATTCCATGCTAACCCTTGGCCTTGGCATGACTTAAACATACACAACAAACATACTGAGCGGAAGCATAACTGAAATAGGGAACACCAAATCCATATAACCAAAGAGTCTGAAAGTAATAAGTCTGAATACACTGTCTAATTGTGTCTGAAAAGCTTCTATATATTGATTATATGAGTTGCTGGAACAAGATCCCCAGCTAACTCCAAATATTGAAAGAAAGACATCAAAACTAAACAAATGCTCATAAGAAGTCCTCGAACGATAAGGACTCATCAAATGCGGTTGGAGGTCCTGTTGTATCTAGCCACGAGTCTGAGAGCGAGTGTCTAAATCTACATCATGATAAGATGCATCACAAATAGGTATGCGATCAGTACTTTGGAATGTACTGAGTATGTGAGATATACATGAATCATAGTAAAACATACTTGAAAACATGTTAAGGCTGAAATCATGCAATAGTAGTAAAACTGTGATGTAATGACTCAAAGTACTATCATAAGCTAAAAACATGTTCATATTCGTAAAGCATAAGAAGAAATTCTGAATCTTGAAAGCTAAGAGTCATATACATGCAAAATACTTAAAACTGTTTTTGTGGGAGTTTCCCGTAACCGACAAAGACCATGTGAGCTACATAGTGTTGACACCTAATTTTGATGCTCATGCCTAAAATTAACGTCTTCAGGCCTCCTGATCGTTAAAGAGCATAAAATATAATTTTTTAAATATTTTTTTTGAAATATAATACTAATTTATTGATAATCATCCTTATTTTAGGAGTTTTATCAATTTATTGTCATATTTTTATTTTTTATAATTTATTGACAATTATCCTCAATTTCGTAAATATTAGAATTTGTATGAATTATTGTCATTTTAAATATTTGTACAAGTCATCTGCATACGTACACCATAAAAATACTATAATTCTTAATAATTTACAACTCATTATTTTTTTTGAAGATAATACATCTTTTTAAAGTTAATTATATTTTATTTTTATATTTTTATAATTACATACCAACACTTATATTTTTGCACATTATTTATATTTTTAATATAGTCCACAAATACAAAAAGTCGGAGTAATTAATTACAAATATAGAGTAAAAATTTGATTATGTCAAAGTCTTGTCACCTTTTTAAAAAGTGACATTTGACATAAGTAAGTGTGACTATTATCCTCTGGTTAATAAACTTTATTTATTGGTTAATAAAATAAAAAAAATTCATTAGATAATAACCAAGGGATAAGAGGGGATAGTCTTTTATTTATTTTTGGATAAAATGAAGATTCATTTTGTATTATAAATTAGGGGGATGAACATTTGTTATTTCTTGAACATAAAAACACGCACATCCACACCAAAAAAAAAAAAAAAAATTTAATTGGGGTCTTTTTCTTTGCAATTTTTTTTTTCTATTTTAATGTTTTTCTTCAAAAACTCTTCTCTTCTCTTTCTCGCTACTGTTGTCTGCTGCCCAACAATCCTTGTTTTTCTCTTCTTTGGCTCCATTTTTTTTTCTAGTCTCAAATCTCTCTTTAATATATTCTTGAACCCAATATATATACAACATCATATACATACACATGATTCGTTTCAGATTTTTCACTTCACATTGGCCGGAAAAAGGTTCTACCGATGAACCACCACTACTCTCTCCTCTTCGCTGCCTTTTCCCTCTTTGAAAAAATGATCAAATCTGGCCGGAAAGCTCCCTCAACGCCATCATCCCCACTTTTTATTCTCCTTGGCCGGATCTACCAGATCTGACCGGAGAACTGGATTTTGTTGAGTTAATATGTTATTGTGTATGTTTGTACAGATCTAGCTAAAACATACACTTTATGGTGTTCCTGCACTATTTTTTATTTTTTCGGAGCTTCGACTTTGACTTTTGTTTGTTCTTCTGTTTGACGCTACGATTGACTGATTTTTTATTTTGCATTTTTGGTGACTCTTCATTTCTCCGGTGAGGCTATTGTTTGGTTGAAAGCCTCGGGCTGCTAAAGGGGTATTTCTTCTTTTGCTTACACTGATAACAAATAAGATATTACATCCATTTTCGAGGCCTTCACAATAAAAAAAACCGTATGTAGCGAAAAAATAAATTTTGGGCAATGACAAAATCTTAATATTATCATGATAAAACTTTTAAAATTCGTATCTTGGCGGGGTAATTTTGGATGACTGATAATTTGAGCAACCGATGTTTTGTAGCCACCCCACCATGCCTGACCCTTTATCTTACCTTAAGAAGAAAGAGGAGGTATGAAGCGTGGGATAGAATGCAAGAAGTGTATGATACAACAGATAACCTTAAGGAGTGGCGGCAACCCTCTTGATTGATTAACGCGAGTGGCATCTAAAACTTAATACAATTATATATCTTAGCCCACACTATAATAAAAATTTTATTTTTCTATATTTACATACATATACATACTTTTTTTTAACTTATTTTGATAAATATTTATTTGTTATTGATATTTTTATGTGTTTATACATGTATGTAAAGATACGTCCCGAAGAGGACAACTAAAAGGAGTTTGAGGATTTTCGCAAAATTCATGTTTTTTATTTAAATTCTTATAATTGTACAAAAAAATAAAGTATAGTGAAACTTTACTTTCGGGGCTTCGGAGGAGGAGGGGTGTCCTTTTATTTATTTATTTATTACTATGCACTTAGGCAAAACTAAGGTCGCAAATATTTTATAAATAAATAAATTTAATTTAAGTACTTGATTAATTAATTCATATTTTTACGTAAGGCAAACATTAGGACGTCTTTTCTTTTAAAATAAATACTCCTTCTAATTATTTCTTTTACTTAAACTTTACAAATGATTCTTTTCATATTCTTTTGTCAAATACTCTTTTAAAGTTAATATTCTTTTTTCATTTCTAAATTTATTTTTCTTACAAAAGTGAAAAACACAAGTCCATTGATATAATCATTATACGATCTTTTGATACATTTTCTTTACATTATACATATTTTTACAAATCTTTTACATTCCTTACTTAATATATTTATTCTAATATTACTTGTACTTAGGCATATATTTCTTACACATTTTTTTATATATGTCTTTCGTAGTAGTATCTATTCTCTTATATTAACATATTTACATACTTTTCATATTAATAATATACATTTTTTTACGTTGTTTTATATATTTTCTTATATATAAAATTTTATACATACTAAAATTTCTCATATATACAAAAATACCTTTGTACACTCTTATGCACATATTTTAAAATTATTCTTAGCACATGTGTGTGTGTATATATATATATTTACTATTCTTATTTATACTTTTCAAAAAATAAATTTTACCTCCTCTTTCTTTGAAAAATTAAGTTTAGCCGGATACCATATTTTGTGAATTCTGAAGGATGCCTAACACCTTCCCTTCGAAATAATTTGAACCCTTACCTAGAATTTAAACTGATTTTTACAGATTAAAACGTGAGTCATACATACTAAATAATCAAAATGGTTTCCTTATTTTCCTTAAAAATTAGGTGGCGACTCTGTACATAATTAAATTCTTTTAGAGTTTATAAGTTGTGCTTTATCTAACCTTGGTAAAAATAGAGCATGACACATGGAATCCAACTTCTGTACCTTAGTTGGCAGAGCTGTCATTACCTTGGTGGAGTACAAGACCATGTTTAGAGTGGAACCACTATCATGTGTTTATTGGGATAAATAAACCTATGCTGGCAACGTAGTTCTGGACTTGAGTTATCTGAAACCTTCGTCCTTGGTGCTAAATACTACTCCCAAAATATACATATAGCTCATAAAAACATGTGACATATCTGTAGGGGTGTGCAAAAATCAATTTAACTAATAAGCTGAACTGATAAAAATATTATTGATTTATCGGTATTGGGTTATTGGCTTAATGGTTTTTTAATGATTTTATAAATTTTTTTATTGGGCTATCGGTTCGGTTTTGGTTATAAGATTTTTGTTAATAGTTAAACTCATAACCCAATAAGATTATACTAAAACTATATTATTATCCATAATTATAATAGTGGATTTAGATTTTAAATATATACCCTATTATTTTTTTGCATTTTATAGTTGTTGTCTTAGTGTTGTTGTTTTCTTTCTAAAGACGCTGGTTTGATGGGGTTCTACCTATCAGTGTTGTTTTTCTTTTTGAGAGATTGCTAGCGTTGCTACTACATTCAAGTTTGCTAGTTAACAAGAAAAAAAATAAGTTTGTTTTAGTAATAACGTATTTGAATTTGCTTATACTTATAATTTTTATAGACTTTTATGAAGGAAGGCAGTATATATATGTAGATGAAAAAGAGAAAGCAATTTTTTTTGTAACATCCCGAAATTCGAATCATCTTTTAAACTTAGAATCTCTGAAAATTTTGAAAATTTCAGGAATCACGAGTCTAGTTCACGAGCTGTGGATGAAACCACGAGTCATGGAAGTGACTCGTGAAACCAATCCTGCAGATTATCCCTAGGTCTGAGAACCACGAGTCAGTTTCACGATTCGTGAATGGTTCCACGACTCGTGGAACTCAGACTGAGGGTAGCCAGTTTGCCCATGAACTATGAGTGGGATCCATGAACTGTAGATGGTTCTATGGACCATCCTGTGAACTAGTGGAACATGACCCGCAACCTATCTTTTGGCTCAAAAACCACGACTTCAATCCACGAACCGTGGTTACTTCTACGGCTCGTGGAAAGGATTCGTGGAACCTGAAGCCGAGTTTTAAAATCAATTTTACTAAATTAAGTCCCTGAGTTATTTTGGTAATTACCCATCCTTTTAACACCTAAGTGAGGTCATTTTGGACAATTCGAAAGGGATTTTCACTTCTATTAGCTTAAGTCTCATCTCAAACCCTCATTCTATCCTAAAAGTGAAAAGGGTCTCTCAAGCTTCAAGCTCCAACTTCAAGTCTCCATTTCTTTTTATCCTAGATCAAGCAAGCTTCAAATAAGGTATATGGGTATTCAATAGGGGATTTCTTTCACCCTTATGTCCAAAACCCTATGTTTTAACTTTGATTTATCAAATTGTGAATTTAGGGTTCTTACTCAAATTGGAGAAAAGTTATGGATTTTATTTTAAAGCATCAATTCATGATTTCTCACTCATTACCCATGTTTTAATTAAGATTCCTGTAATAATTTTACAAGTCCATATGTTGATGATGAATTCTAGCATGATTTCATTGGATGTATGTTTTCAAACAAAAATTGGCATGTTTAGATAACATGACCTCTATTATCATGAAATTTCATGCCTAGTTCGTTAAATTATGAGTTTTTGCAAAAAGCATATTTTGAACTATGGCCATGCTTTGTTTTAAGGATTTTGAAGTATAAATAGCATGCCATCAAATATGTCCCTATGTTTTATGAAATATTTGGCATCTAGATATGTCTACCTATACTATGAACAGTTTTGGCATTAGATATGTCACAAGTATTATATGAGCTATATGTATATTTTGGGAGTAGTATTTAGCACCGAGCGATGAGGGTTATAGGTACCCCAAGTCTAAAACTACGTTATTGGCGTAGGTTATATATTACCCGATGAGCTTATGAACGTGGTTCCACGCGGTGCTCTTGCCTTAGTGGGGCATAGGGAAGATTTGCCAACTAGGGTTATATAGTTGGATTATGGTGTCCCATACCTTGGCAGAGTTCGGGGCAACTTTGCTAAGTAGGATTATATAGTTAGATTCCGTGTAGCTCACATGGTCTATTGTCGATTATAAAAAACTTTCGTATGAAGGTTTTAAATTCTCTAAGTATTATGCTATCCTATTTCATATGTTATGCTTAAATTAAGATATTTACTTATGATGTTTCTTATTATGCATGAAATCAGCTTAAATCATATTTTAAGTATGTTTTTATCATATTTATGCATATCTCACATACTCGGTACATCCTATAGTACTGACGCATATTCTTGTGCTACATCCTTTGATGATGCAGATACATGTTCCTACCATCAGACTCGTGGCTAGACATCGCCTGTTACCCAGCTTCTATTGGTGAGTCCTTATCATTCGAGGGCTAGTGCTAGACTTATTACTATTATGTTCTTCTTTCAGGTTTCCGAGTTAGCTGGGGTTTTGTCCCAACGACTCTTATTGATAGTTTAGAGGCTTCATACATAGCTAGATGTTTATATTCTGTATTTCGGATTTGGTATTCTTAGACCTTTATCCTATGTAGTTATTGTTGCTGATCTCTATTATGTATGCTTCCGCTATGATTCTTTGTGTATCCTTAAGTTATTCTATGACCAAGGGTTAATTTGGGGTACTTGTGGTCTTGGGTCCCGTTTAATGCCTAGGTGGTAGCCTCGGGGTATGACAAACTTGGTATCAGAGCATCAGGTTTAAGTGTCCTAGGGTGTCTGAAAGCCGCATCGAGTAAAATCTCTTTTATGTGTGTGAAGCATGCTACACTTATGAGAGGGAAGCTACGAGGTATCTTAGGAAAAAATTCACTTCTTTCATGATCAATATCGTGTGATAGAGTTTAACTCTATTACTCCTCTTATTTAATCTTTATGCATTTCAAATTGTGCCTCCTCACCATGCCATGCCTCGCTGGGCCAATGCCTGAAATGCTAATCCTCTAGTTCTAGACCCCGAGGTCACAAATGTGGAGTTCAAAAATGCTATTCATATGTTAGCTCAGACTATGGCCGCTTAGGCCAATCAGCAGGCACCTGCTCTCGTTCACCCTCAAGGTGGGGCAATTATAGCCTGAGTTTGAGACTTTATTCGCATGAACCCGCTCGAGTTTTGGGGTTCTAAGGTTGGTGAAAACCCGCAAAATTTCATGGATAAGGTGAAGAAGATTTTTGGTGTGATGCAGGTTATTGGTATTGATGGTGTTGAGCTAGCTTCCTATCAACTCAAGGATGTATCTCACATTTGGTATACTCAATGGAAGGATGCTAGAGCTAGGGATGTGGTCCTTATGACTTGGGAGTGCTTTGAGAGAGCTTTTCTTGATTGGTTCTTCCCTAGGGAGTTGAGGGAAGCTAAGGCCAAAGAGTTCATGAATTTGAGGCAAGGCTCTATGTCAGTTCAAGAGTATAGATTAAAGCTCACTCGGCTTTCGAGGTATGCTCCTTCCATAGTGGCCAATTTGTGGGATCGGATGAGCAAGTTCATTTATGGAGTGTCAGACATGGTGAAAAAGAAGTGCAGGTCTGCTATGCTTTTGGGTGACATAGATATTTCTAGACTTATGACTCATGCCCATCAGATTGAGGAAGATAAGTTGAGGGAAATGGCAAGAGAGAACAAGAGAGTCAGATCAGAGAGTTCAGGATTTAGCCATCAGAGGTCCAGAGGCAGACACCGTTCTTCATTTTAGAAGAAGTCATCAGGACCCGTTCATTCTTCAGCTAATGTTCCTACTCAAGCCCCAAGCCTCTTCATGATCAGGCAGGTAGAAGATCCAGTGCTTATTCACAGTCTCAGGGGAGTGTTGCAAATGGGCCTTCCTACCCTGTTTGCAATAAGTGTGGGAAGAGTCACCTCGGTAAGTGTCCAGATGGTTTAGGTGGTTGCTTTGGGTGTGGTCAGGTTGGACACTGGATTAGGGATTGCCCTTCGGCTAAAAAAGGGCAGAAAGGTGGTAGGACTCAGTCCACTCCAGCAGCCCTAGGTAGTCGACTGGCCAGCAGAGTGTTGCTTCTGGTTCAGGTGGTGGTCAGCGCCAGAACCTCCTTAATGCCATGTCTTCTCTCCAGGACCAGGAGGGCTCCCCAGATGTTGTTACTGGTATGTTGAAAGGCTTCTCTCTCGATGTGTATACTTTACTGGACCCCGGTGCCTTCTTATATTTTGTGACCCTTTATGTTGCTTGCAACTTCGAGATTAGTCCTGATCAGCTCTTAGAAACATTTTTTGTTTCTACTCCTGTTGGTGAGTCAGTCCTAGCCAAAGGAATTTACCAAAATTGCCTTATCTTAGTCCTTCATGGAGTCACTTCAGCGAATCTAGTAGAGTTGGAGATGACTGATTTTGATGTTATTCTTGGTATGTATTAGTTGTATGCATGTTATGCCTCGATTAATTATTGTACCCGAGTCGTCACTTTCAAGTTTCCAAATGAACCTGTCTTAGAGTGGCAAGGTAGTCCTCCATCCTCGAAGGGTCATTTCATATCTTATTTCAAGACTAGAAGATGATTTCCAAGGGTTATGTTTATTATATAGTTTGGGTTATGGACACGGAGTCCGAAACCCTATCAATCTAGTCAGTTCCTGTTGTGAATGAGTTTTCAGAAGTGTTTCCTAAATATTTGCTCGGATTCCCTCTCTAGCAAGAGATCAACTTCGGAATAGATCTTCTTCTAGATACGCATCCTATCTTTATTCCTCCCTATAGAATGGATGCTGTGGAGCTTAAGGAATTGAAAGATCAGTTGAAAGACCTCCTTGATAAGGGTTTTATTTGACCCAACATCTCTCCATGGGGTGCTCCCATCTTATTCGTGCGAAAGAAAGATGGTTGTCTCAGAATGTGTATCGACTATCGTCAATTGAACAAGGTCATAATCAAGAATAAGTATCCCATTCCTAGGATTGATGACTTGTTCGATCTGCTTCAGGGTGCTAGTTACTTCTACAAGATCTAACTTAGATATGGTTATCATTAGCTCAGAGTTAGAGATTGTGACATTCTGAAGACATCTTTCAGAACTCGGTATGGTCACTGTGAATTTGTGGTTATGTCTTTTGGACTAAGGAATGCTCCCAAAGATTTTATGGATTTGATGAACCGTGTGTTCAAACAGTATTTAGATATATTTATGATTGTTTTCATTGATGATATTCTTATCTACTCTTGGAGTGAGGAGGAGCATGCAGGCCACTTGAGAGTTGTGTTGCAAACTCTCAAGGATCGATAACTATTTTCTAAGTTTAGTAAGTGTAAGTTTTTGATGCAGTCTGTTGCTTTTCTGGGTCATATTGTGACTAGGGATGGTATTCGAGTGGATTTACAAAATATAGAGGTAGTAAAAAACTAGTCTAGACCCACTTTTCCGTCGAATATTAGGAGCTTTTAGGGTTTGGCTAGCTACTACAGGAAATTTGTGGAAGGGTTCTCTTTCATAGCTTCCCCATTGACTCAGTTGACTCAAAAGAAGGTAAAATTTCAGTGGTCTAATCTATGTGAGAAGAACTTTCAAGAATTGAAGACTAGGTTGACCACAACTCCAGTGTTGACTCTACCCGAAGGCTCAAATGACTTTGTTGTGTATTGTGATGCTTCTAGGATTGGTTTGGGTTGTGTTATGATGCAGCGTGGTAACGTGATTGCTTATGCTTCTAGACAACTTAAGATTCATGAGAAAAACTACCCTACTCATGATCTTGAGTTAGCGGCCATGGTTTTTGCTTTGAAGATTTGGAGACACTACTTGTATAGTGTTCATGTGGATATCTTCACCGATCATAAGAGTCTCAGTATGTTTTCACTCAAAAGGAGTTAAATCTTCGTCAGAGGAGATGGCTTAAGCTTCTTAAGGATTATGACATGAGTGTGCTTTACTATCCGGGTAAGGCTAATGTCGTGGAGGATGCACTTAGTAGGTTATCTATGGGTAGTGTGTCTTTGGTTGAGGACAGAAAGAAAGAATTGGCCAAGGATGTTCATCGACTTGCTAGATTAGGAGTTTGCCTTATGGATACGACAGATGGTGGTGTTATTGATAAGAATGTGTCTGAATCATCTCTGGTACGTAAAGTGAAAGAAAAGAAAGACAGTGATCCTATTTTTCTCCAGTTGAAGGGTGCAGTCCATCATCAAAAGGTAGAGGTTTTCTCCCTAGGGGGAGATAATGTGCTTCAATATCAGGGTCGATTGTGTGTTCCTGGCATAGCTGGGTTGAGACAATGGATTTTGACAGAGGCTCATATCTCCAGGTATTCTTTTCACCCTGGTGCCATAAAGATGTACCATGACCTACGAGAAGTCTATTAGTGGAATGGCATGAAGAGGTACATAGCAAGTTTTGTGGCTAAGTGTCCCAATTATTAGCAAGTGAAGGTAGAGCATCAGCGACCAGGTGGAATGACTCAGGATATTGAACTTCCTACTTGAAAGTTGGAAGCGATCACTATGGATTTCATTATAGGTTTGCCTCGTACTCGTAGGCAACATAATTCTATTTGGGTGGTCATCGATAGGATGACTAAGTCAGCCCACTTCTTGGTTGTCAAGACCACAAATTCAACAGAGGATTATGCCTGACTCTTCATTCATGAGATATTCAGATTGCATGGTGTTCCATTGTCTATCATTTCATATAGGGGTACTCAGTTTACATCCCAGTTTTGGAGGTCATTTCAGAAAGGTCTTGGTACTCAGGTTAAGCTTAGCACAACTTTTCACCCATAGACGGATGACTAGGCAGAGCATACTATTCATACTTTGGAGGATATGTTGAGAGCTTGTGTTGAGATGATGACTTACCTCTTATTGAGTTCGCCTATAACAACAACTTTCATTCTAGCATCCACATGGCTCCCTATGAGGCACTTTATGGGCGGAGGTGTAGATCTCCTATTGGTTGGTTTGAGGTAGGTGAGGCAGCTTTGATTGGTCCGGATTCGGTTCATGAGACTATGTAGAAGGTTCAAATCATTAGGGAAAGATTGAAGACCGCTCAGAGTTGATAGAAATCATATGCAGATGTGAGGAGAAGAGAGTTAGAGTTTGAGGTTGATGATTGGGTTTTTCTGAAGGTGTCAGTCATGAAGGGCGTGATTAGATTTGGTAAGAAAGGGAAACTTAGTCCCTGTTATGTAGGTCCCTACAAGATTCTGAGAAGATTTGGTAAGGTTTCTTATGAGTTGGAGTTGCCAACAGATTTAGAAGCGGTTCATCCGATTTTCCATGTTTCCTTGTTGAAGAATTGTGTTGGTGATCTGACCTTGATTGTTCCTTTAGAGGATGTGAGTGTGAAGGATAGCCTCAACTATAAGGAAGTTCCCATAGAGATTCTTCATCATCAGGTTTGGAGGTTGAGAAACAAGGAAGTCACTTCGGTAAACGTCCTATGGAGAAATCAGCTAGTTGAAGGAGCTACTTGGGAAGTAGAAGCAACCATGAAAGCCAAATACCCCCATCTCTTTCTTTCCCATCCAGTTTCAGCTTGAGGTAGTAGTTTCCTCCTTAGTATGTCCCTCCGGTCCTAACCTATCAGTTTTTCTTATGATATTCGCATGCATTCATGTTTTCCGAAGTTAGTTCAGTCATGTTTTAAGATAAAAAGTCAGTTGTCATGCTTATTTCTCAGTTTTCATGTTTTGTTAGTTGATTTTGCAGTTTTCTCTCCAGTTTTCCTTACTTAGTCTTCATCCGAGGATGAATGATCCCAAGGGAGAGATATTATAACATTCCAGAATTTGAATCAGCTTTTAAACTTAGAATATCTGAAAATTCTACAAATTCCAGGAATCACAAGTCAAGTCCACGAGCCGTGGATAGAACCATGAGTCGTAGAAGTGACTCATGAAACCACTCCTGCAGATCATCCTCAGGTCTGAGAAACACGAGTCAATTTCATGATTTGTGGATGGTTCCACGAAATGAACTCGTGGAACTCAGACTGAGGGTAACCAGTTTCCCCATAAACCATGAGTGGGTTCCACGAACAATAGATGGTTCTACGAGACATCCTGTGAACTCATGGAACATGACCCACAACCTATATTTTGGCTCAGAAACTACGACTCCAATCCACGAACCGTGGTTACTTCTACGGCTCGTGGAAAGGACCCATGGAACCTGAAGCCGAGTTTTAAAATTAGTTTTTCTAAATTAAGTCCCTGAGTTATTTTTGTAATTACCCACCCTTTTAACTCCTAAGTGAGGTCGTTTTGGACAATTCTAGAAGGATTTTCACTTTTATTAGCCTAAGTCTCATCTCAAACCCTCATTCTATCCTAAAAGTGTAAAGGGGCTCTCAAGTTTCAAGCTCCAAGTTCAAGTCTCCATTTTTTTTCATCCTAGATCAAGCAAGCTTCAAATTAGGTTTGTGGGTATTCAATAGGGGATTCCTTTCACCCTTATTTCCAAAATCCCATGTTTTTACTTTAATTTATCATATTGTGAATTTAGGGTTCTTACCCAAATCGGGGAAAAGATGAATTTTGTTTTAAAGCATCAATTCACGATTTCTCACTCATTACCCATGTTTAATTAAAATTCCTGGAATAATTTCAAAATACCATATGTTGATGATGAATTCTAGCATGATTTCATCGAATTGTATGTTTTCAAGTAAAAATTGGCATGTTTAGATAACATGACCTCTATTATCATGAAATTGCATACCTAGTTTTTTAAATTATCAGTTTTTGTAAAAAGTATGTTTTGAAATATGACCATGCTTTATTTTAAGGATTTTGAAGTATGAATAGCATGCCATCAGATATGTCTCAATGTTTTATGAAAGGTTTGGCATCTAGATATGTCTACCGAAGCTATGAACAGTTTTGGCATTAGATATGTCACAAGTATTATATGAGCTATATGTATATTTTGGGAGTAGTATTTAGCACCGAGCGATGAGGGTTCTAGATAACCCAACTCAAAAACTATGTTGTCAACGTAGGTTATGTATCTCCCGATGGGATTATGAACGTGGTTCCACGCTAAGACATTATGGTGCCCTTGCCTTAGCGGGGCATAGGACAATTTTGCCAACTAGGGTTATATAGTTGGATTATGGTGTCCTATACCTTGGCAGGGTTTGAAGCAGTTTTGCTTACTAGGATTATATAGTTAGATTCCATGTAGCTCAGATGGTCTATTGTCGGGTATAAGAAACTCCCGTACGAAGGTTTTCAATTTTTTAAGTCTTATGTTATCCTATTTCATATGCTATGCTTAAATTATGATATTTACTTATGATGTTTCTTATTATGCATGAACTCAGCTTAAATCATATTTTAAATACGTTTTTACCATATTTATGCATATCTCACATACTCGATACATCCTATAGTACTGATGCATATTCTCATGCTGCATCCTTTAATAATGCAAATACAGGTTCCTACCATCAGAATTGTGGCTAGACATTGCCAGTTACCCAGCTTTTGTTGGTGAGTCCTCATCATTCGAGGGCTAGTGCTAGACTTATTACTATCATGTTCTTCTTTCAGATTGCTGAGTTAGTTCGGGTCTTGTCCCAACAACTTATTGTCAGTTTAGAGGCTTCAAACATAGCTAGATATTTGTATTTTGTATTCCGGATTTAGTATTCTTAGACCTTTATCCTATATAGTTATGGTTCTTAATCTCTATTATGTATTCTTCCGCTATGATTCTTTGTGTATGCTTAAGTTATGCTATGACTAAGGGTTAACTTGGGGCACTTGTGGTCCCGAGTTCCGTATTACATCTAGGGAGCACCCTCGGGGCATGACAAAATTATAAAAGTATTTTCTTATCAGTTAAATTGAAAATTGAACCATTAAGGACCAAAACCGAATAACCAAAAATCATTAATGAATATCTTATTTGTTTGGTTAACAATTTTGCATATTGACTAACTGAAAATCGATAAACCAAATCGATAATATACAAAACTGAACCAAATCGATCGATGCGAACCCCTACATATCTGAATGTCAAAACTATTCATAAATCAGGTGGACATATCTGATGTCATACTGTTCATGAAAACATAATTCTTGAAGCTTGAAGTCATGTTATCTGAACATGTCAATTTTGCTTGAATATATGTAATACTATCAAATCATGCTACATTCATTCTTAAATCATGGGCTTTAAAAATATTTGTAGAAACTGATGTTAAATCATGTATTTTAGAGCAGAAATCATGTATTGATGTAAATAAACTGATTTCATAAGAATTTTCATAATTGGGCAAGAACCCTAATTTCATAAAATTGAAGTAAAATTTAAAGTTTTGGGCATAAGGGTGAAAGGAAACCCTTACTAAAAATACACATACCTGAACTTGAAGACTTTCTTAGCTTGGAACTTGGGGATGGAGAATTGGAGAAGAACCCTAGGTCTTGAAACTTGAGAGAACTCTTTTTTTCTTATTTCTGATGTTGGAACATGAGAATGAGAAAAGATTTCCTAAGGGTGAATAATACCCTTCTAATTATGCCTAAAACAATATGGTTTAGGACATAAAAAAGTGGGAAAATATCGGAATACCTTTGGAAAATTTTTAGAAACTATAGGAAATTCCCGCCAAATAGGCTTGTCCAATGGCCCGTCAGGCCTAGCTGTCAGAAAGGCACAGGTTGGGCTAGGTCTCTAAGGAGTTCCCATGGTGGGGCCTCATGGCTCGTGGTAGATCCTATGATGCAAGGCCCTGACTGTTGGGCTGGGGAGTAGCTACAGAACCTCTGATGGATTCCTACGATGGATTCCCACAGTTCGTCGAACTTGCGACGGTAGTGGTGACTGCCATCGGGTCTGAGAAGGCACTATGGTACCCACGTCCAACTTGATAGGCCATCGTGCCTCGTATGACCCATGATGCATGCTCGTGAGACCTAGAAATTATAGAAATTACTGAGTTTTTCTGAGTTAACGTAGGTTCAAGTTCCGTGACCAATTTCTTCTTTCTTTCTTCGACCTGTGACACACTACCCATGGACAACCTGCTAAGTGCATCAGCCACTATATTGGCCTTACCCGGATGGTAAAGCACACTGATGTCGTAGTCCTTAAGAACCACAAACCACCTCCTCTTATGAAGATTTAACTCCTTCTGAGTGAATACATATTAGAGACTCTTATGGTTAGTAAACACATCCACATGAACGCCATACAAGTAGTGTCTTCAAATCTTCAAAGCAAAAACCATTGTTGCTAGCTCAAGATCATGAGTCGGGTAGTGCTTCTCATGAATCTTAAGTTGTCTGGAAGCATAGGCAATTACCTTACCATGCTGCATCAAAACACAACCCAAACCAACTCTATATGCATCACAATACACAACAAAGCCATCTAAACCCTCTGGTAGAGCCAAAACTAGAGTTGTGGTCAACCTAGTATTTAATTCCTTGAAGTTCTTTTCAAACTCATCAGACTACTGAAACTTAACATTTTTATGAGTCAACCTGGTCAATGGAGCAGCTATGGATGAATACCCTTCCATAAAGCACCCAGCTTTGCCCAAAAAGCTTCTAATGTCTATCAGGGAAGTGAGTCTAGGCCAGTTCTTTACTGCCTCTATTTTTTGAGAATCCACTCGAACGCCTTCCTTAGACAAAACATGACCCAGAAAAGCAACTGATTGCAACCAGAACTCATACTTGCTGAACTTGGCAAATATCTAACGGTCGTTGAGAATTTTCAGCACAACTCTCAAATGGTTGCATGCTCCTCCTCACTCCAAGAGTAGATAATAATATCATTTATAAATACAATGACGAACATATTAAAGTACTACTTGAATACCCTGTTCATCAAGTCCATAAAAGTTGCAGGAGCATCCATTTATCCAAAAGACATAACCATAAATTCATAGTGACCATACCGAGTTTTGAAGGTTGTCTTTGGAATGTCACACTCTCTAACTCTAAGCTGATGATAACCAAATCTAAGGTCAACCTTAGAGAAATAACTTGCACCCTGAAGCTGGTCGAATAGGTCATCAATCCTAGGAATGGGATACTTGTTCTTGAATGTGACCTTATTCAACTGACGGTGGTCAATGCATATTCTGAGAGAACCATCTTTCTTATGTATGAAGAGGACTAAATCACCCCATGGAGAGATGGTGGGCCTGATAAAACCTTTGTCTAAAAGGTCTTTCAATTGATCCTTCAATTTCTTAAGCTCTACTGGAGCCATTATGTAAGGTGGAATAGATATAAGTTGCATATCTGGGAGAAGGTCTATCCCAAAGTCAGTCTCCCGCTTAGGAGGGACTCCAGGAAGATCCTCTAGAAACACTTCAAGAAAATCATTTACTACTGGAACTGATTAGAGGGATGGGTTTTTTGACCAGAATCCATAACCCGAACTACATAATAAACAATACCTTTTGGAGATCATTTTCCTGGCTTTGAGATAAGATATGAAATGACCTTTCGATGTTGGAGGACTACCCCACCTTTCTAAGATGGGCTCATTAGGAAACTAGAATCTTACGACTCGGATTTTATAGTCGACTGAGACATAACAGGCATGTATCCAATCCATGCCAAGGATGATGTTAAAATCTATCATGTCTAATTCTACTAAGTTTGGTGAGGTAACTCTATGGAGGATTGATATAGGGTAATTTTTTTATACCCTATGAGCTAGGACTGACTCTCTAACTGGAGTAGAGATATAGAAGAGTTCTACAAGTTATTTAGGACTAAATCCAAACTTACAAGTAACATATAGGGTCACAAAGGATAGTGAAGCCCCTGGGTCTAATAAAGCATAAACATTAATAGAGAATACTCGTAACATACCAGTGACTATATCAGGTGAGTCCTCTTGGTCTTCGAAAGATGACATAGCATATAGATGGTTTTGGCATTGATCACCACCTATGCCAAAAGTGGCACCCTGCAGAGTTGTACGGCCTACTGGAGTAGTACCCTAAGTCTTGCGACCTCCATTATTCTATCTGGCTGAGTGGAAATAATTAATCTTATGACCCATATATCCATATACAAAGCATCCACCTGAGTAATAGAGACACTTTCCAAGGTGATTCTTACCACACTTGTTACAAACAGGGTAAGAAGTCCCTTTTACAATATTCCCCTGAGGATGAAAGCCTGTCACCTTAATTATCTAATCATGTCTGGGCATGGGTGCTATGGAAAGAGCACTAGATGATGATGGCACTAGACTTGATGACCTCTTCTAAAATGAAAATCGATGTCTACCTCCGGACCTCTGGTGACTGAACCCTAAATCATCTGTTCTAGACCTTTTTGTTCTCCCTTTCCCTCTCCTTTAGTTTATCTTTCTCAATCTGTTAAGCATAAGTCATTAGCCCAGAAATATCCATATCCCTCAATAACATAGCCATACTCTATTTTTTCTTCACCAAGTCAAATACCCCAAAAACAAACTTACTCATCTGGCCCCTCGGCTCAGCCACCATAGATTGAGCATACCTAGAGAGCTGAGTAAACTTCAGCCTATACTCTTAGAGTGACATCAATCCTTGTCTCAAATTCATGAACTCTTCAGCCTTAGCCTCTATTAACTCCTTTGGGAAGAACCTATCCAGAAAAGCCTAAACAAAGCACTCCCAAGCCACATGAGTTGTATTTCTACCCCTGCTTTCCTTCCACTAAGTGTACCAAATATGAGCTACATCCTTGAGCTGGTAAGAAGCTAGTTCAACACTGTCAGTACTAGTCACCTGCATCACCTCATGAATCTTCTTTATCTCATCAATGAAATTTTATGGTTCTTCACCAACCTTAGATCCCAAAAACTCTGGTGGATTTATACAAACAAATCTCTGACCTTGGCAAAAGTTGTTCCACCATTTGGGTTAGTAGGAATAGGTGCCTGTTTATTAGCTTGAGCAGTCATAGCTTGTGCCAACAGTTGGATGGCATTTTTAAATTTGGCGTTAGTGACCTCGTGGTGTGGAATTAGGGGATTTGCATTACGAGAATTGGCTTTGTGAGGAGGCATGATCTGAAATGAATAAAGAACGTATTAGATGGGAGAAATAAAGTTTAACTCTATGCACAATATTGAACATAAAAGAGGTAGATTTTCCTAAAAATATCTCATAGCCTCCCCCTCATAAGTGCATCGCACTTCAAACTCGTGAAAAGAACTCTACTTAATGCGGCTTTCAGACATCCTAGGACTCTTAAACCTGATACTTTGATACTAAGTTTGTCACACCCTGAGACTATCCCTTGGATGTAACACGGGAATTAAGACCACAAGTGATCCCAAGCTAACCCTTAGCCTTAGAATGACTTAAACATAAATAACAAACACACTGAGCAGAAGCCTAACTAAAATAGGGAACATCAAATCCATATAACCAAATAGTATAAAAGTAATAAGTTTGAATACACTGTCTAACTATATCTGAAAATCCTCTATATTCTGATAAGATGAGTTACTGGGACAAGATCCCCATCTAATTTCAAATACTGAAAGAAAGACATCAAAACTAAACAAAAGCTCATAAAAAGTCCTCAAACAATAAGGACTCATCAAATGTGGCTGGAGGTTTTGCTGTATCTAGCCACGAGTCTGAGAGCGAAATCCAGAATATACATTATGATAAGATGCATCACAAAGAGGTATGCGATCAGTACTATGGAATGTACTGACTATGTGAGATATGCATAAATCATAGTAAAACATACTTGAAAAGATGTCAAGGCTGAAATCATGCAATAGTAGAAAAACTGTGATGTAATGACTCAAAGTACTATCATAAGCTGAAAATGTATTCATATTCGTAAAGCATAAGTAGAAATTTTGAATCTTGAAAGATAAGAGTCATATACATGCAAAATACTTAAAACTATTTTTGTGGGAGTTTATTGTAACCGACAAAGATCATGTGAGCTACATGAAATTCAACTTATGTACCTTAGTTGGCAGAGCTGTATGTACCTTGTTAGGGTACAAGATCACGTTTAGAGTGGAACCACTATACTGTCCCCATTGGGCTAAATAAACCTACGTTGATAATGTAGTTCTAGACTTGGATTATCTGGAACCCTTATCAGCTTGGTGCTAAATACTACTCCAAAAATATACATATAGCTTATACATAATATGTGACATATCTAGATGTCAAAATTGTTCATAAATCATGTGGACATATCTGATGTCATACTGTTCATGAAAACATAATTATTGAAACTTGATGTCATGTTATCTGAACATGCCAATTTTGCTTAAATACATGCAATACTATCAAATCATGCTAAATTCATTCTCAAATCATGGACTTTAGAAATACTTGTAAAAACGGATGCTAAATCATGTATTTAAGATCAGAAATCATGTATTTATATAAATAAACTGAATTTATAAGAATTTTAATAATTGGGCAAGAACATTAATTTCATAAATTTCATAAAATTGAAGTAAAACTTGATATTTTGGGCATAAGGGTCAAATAAAAGTCTTATTAAAAACCCACATACCTGAACTTGAATACTTTCTTAGCTTACAACTTGGGGATGGATAATTGGAGAAGAACCCTAGGTCTTGAAGCTTGAGTGAACTCCTGTTTTCTTATTTCTGATGTTGGAACGTGAGAATGAGAAAATATTTGCCTAAGGGAGAATAATACCCTTCTAGTTAAGCTTAAAATAACATGATTTAGGACATAAAATAGTGGAAAAATACTGGAATACCTCTTAAAATTATTTTAAAAACTGTAAGAAATTCTCGCTGAATAGGCTTGTCCGACGGTTATCGGACCTATGATGGTCCATCTAGCCTGGCCGTTAGAAAGGGACAGGTTGGGTTAGGTGTCTGGGGAGACTCACGGTGGAGGCCCACAACCCTTGGTAGCTTCCATGGTGCGTGGCCCTGGCTGTTGGGCTGGGGAGTGGCTATAAAGCCACTGGTGGATTTCCACGATGGGTTCCCACATCCTGTTGGACCTGCAATGACCGTGGTGACTACCTGTCAGGGTTGAGAAGGCACTACGGTTCCCATAACTGACCTGATGGGCCATCATGCCTCGTATGGCCTGTGGCGCATGCCCATTGTAGAAATTGCTAAGTTTTTCTGAGTTTAACGTGAGTTCAAATTCTGATATGTTACACAAAAACTCATTTTGGGGATGATTAAATGGTAATTTTTGAGATTTCTTCGTGGGGAAAATTTCTAAACCAATATTTTATCAATTTCCAATGATTATTTTATGATTTTATTTTTAAATCTTGGTTTTTCTACTTTGAAATTTAGTGTTTTCTTAGTAAAGTTAAAGAACTATATTATGATGATTTTAAGCTCAATTTTAACTCTTTTTTTGATGAAATTTATGTGTAAACTTCTTACATTATGGGTAAAATGATTTTAAAATAATTTTTTGATTTTTCTCTTTTGGACTTGGGTTTGACTTTTTAGACCCAAAATCTAAGAATAGCAATATAAGTGTCTATAATTTTGTATTCTCATGTAGAATCTATATTTGAATAGATTGGGCTTTTTCAAAATCTTTATAAAAAAGGAATATTTTGGTGTGACTTTGTGGATCTTTTCTTAAGGCAAGTTGAGATTTCTTTGATCCTTTTTTGAAGTGTTTATGTGTTTATGGTGGGTAAGGGGAATAATGAGGAATTAGAGATCTTGTATAGATGGCATGATGAGCATATATATGGGTACTGATGTTTCATGAAGGGCTAAAAGTAACTAATTGACATGTTTGAATTATTTTCCCTGTTTGCTAGCATACTAGTTGTGAATTGTATCTGATAATGATTTGTAGAGCATGCTAGTGATGATTATACTCCCATTTAAATATTTGACCCTATTTTTTATGATCATTGATGAAATACTGAACTTTGACTAGTTGAATTACAAAAAAAAGAGATGTACTGTTTGTGAAAATTGATAGTGGAGAACTTGATTAATACTTGAAGTGATACATGATATGAAATATCTTACTTGATTATTGTGTATGATATTTAGGATCAGAGTGGCACACCTACACGTCATACATTATATTTTTTTTGGATTAGAGTGCATGCTTGTACAATATTATTGGGATCGGAGTTAGACGCCTACACTTTATCTGTATTGTGTTTATTTTAGGATTGGAGTGCATGCCTGCATAGTATTATTAGGAATGGAGTGGAATGTATGCACGATGCATAGATATAGCGAGTCCCACATGGGTCCCAACTGACTATTCAAAGCAGTGGGTGTGTACGTAGCATATGCATTACATTCATCCATACATTCCCTATTTGCTCGGGTTGAATTGTGCTTATATTAGATTGGAGAGTGTTAAATGATAATGTGATGCCTTATCTGTTTGATTACTTTGGGATAGTACTTATACTGTGAGTTATATATGTGTATATATATTGTTGTGGTGATTGTTTACTTGTTAGCCTAGGTGTGGCCTTCCTGTTTGCAGATTTCTGTAGACTATAGTAAATATTCAAGAGTGGGTGGTTCTTGCCATTACATAGAATTTGGGTCAATCAATAATGTTATTGAGTACATGTATTTTTGTACTCACGCTTGTGTCTACACTTTTGTCCAAGTTCTGTGTCCAAAGTTGTGGGTTGTTGATTGTCTTTCATGCATAGATCCTGTATTTGAAATTTGAGGTAGCTACTGGATAATCTATGGCTTCATAAGATTTCTTTTATCTCTGTCTTTATGCTTATTTTTTGCATTTTGAGGCACTTGTGGACTCATTCATTATACTCGTTGTTTTAAAGGCTTTTACCTTATGACTACTAGATTTTGAGTTGGATGTTGTATTCCTATTATCCCACATCGTTATTTATGATATCTAGTTGAGATCCAATCATGTCATTATTTCTTCCACTTAGTTATTTTATCCTATTGTTAGTGTGTCGAGTTTACTTACTTATTGTGGGGGTCGTGATTAGTGCCTCCATGACCATATTTTTGGGCCGTGACAAGTTTGTATTAGAGCGCTAGGTTCATTGGTCTCAAAAGTACAAGCCGAGACTAGTAGAGTCTTGTGAATTAGTGTGGATGAATCTGTTATCTATCTTTGAGTGGCTATAGAAATTTAGGAATTTTTCTTCATTCTTTCTTATTGTGCGAAAATTGGATTCCTTAATTACTAACATCCTTGTTTTATTCTCTCATAGATAGTGAGGACTCATGCTAGTGCAGAGAGAAGTCAGGAGCCCATTCCAGCACCCGTACCTAATGCCCATGCTAGGACCTACGGACAAGGAAGAGGACGTGGTAGGGGCTGTGGCATAGGTCGTGCTAGGGATAGAGCTCAAGAAGTTTCTCATGTTCTATCTAGGATAGTCTCATGAGGATGAGTATGAGCTTGGGGATGATCAAGTTCTGGTCAAGAAGGTGGGCCCATGTAGTGCCCCACCTAGATATGTAGCTGCCCCAGTACTTTAGGATACCTTGACTCGTGTGTCAGGGTTGTTACATATAATGGATCAGAGTGGCAGTGTGGTTGGTACTCCGAAGGGTTCACAGACTAGAGTTTGAGGGTACGCCTTTACCGAGTGCAGGAGTCACAAGAGTGATTATGCCAGCAATGTCAAATAAGGAGTAGAGGTAATTTGAGAGGTTTAGGAAGATGGATCCACCTCAATTTTAGGGTGGTTAGGACAAGGATGCATATGAGTTCTTGGTGAGTTGTTCTGAGAGGATCTAGAGTGTGGGATTAGTTCAATCTCATGGTGTCGATATATAGCTTTGTAGATACATGGTATCGCTAAATAGTGGTGGCATTCTTATATTGATTCTAGACCTGCATGATCTCCTGCTATGTCTTAGGAGTCGTTTGCACAAGCTTTGCTTGATCGATTTTCCCATGTAGCTTGAGGGAGGAGTGAAGGCATCAGTTTGAGCATTTGACTCAGGATGGTATTTAGTGGTTGAGTGTGAGACTCGATTCTATGCATTGTCTCACCATGCCTTGGTGGTTTTACTAGATGATATCGAGAGGATTTTCAGATTCGTGAGAGGTATGACTTTTAGGATCCAAGAGGTAGTGTTTCTATAGCTCAGTCAGGAGCTACTTTTCATAGGGTAGTTGAGGCATCCAAGGAGTTCGAGCTTATGCATCGTGAGGAGTTTAAAGATCTAAGGAACAAGAGGTCCCACACTTTTGGACAGTTTAGTTGCACCTCATCCGGAGGTAGGGGTTCTTTCAGGGGTGGTTGTTGTACTCAGAATGGTAGACCAGTTCAAGCATCCCTTCAGGCGTCCAAGGGAGGGTATTTCGGATGAGACTCATTAGGCCCAGGGCACACTTCTCATTGATCTTCTCAGAGGTCCTCAGGCCATGGCATCCATTCTGGTTGTTTGGGGCCTTCTTAGAAAATAATGGTTCCTATGTCTTGTTATGAGTATGATAGTCCAGAGCATCTTAGGAGGGATTATACTAGAATGAGAGGTGGTGGTCGACATCAAAGTTCTTAGGTTTCAGGCAAATCAGCAGTACCGCCAGCCAGAGGTTGGGGTGGATCTCAGACAGGTAAAGGTGCACCACCAAACAGATGAGGAGGTGGTAGATGAGTTGTGCAGCCAGACAGAGACAACGCTAAATGTTATGCTTTTCTAGGTAGACCTGAGGCGGAGTCCTCTGATGCTGTTATCACATGTATCATCTTAGTATGACATCGACCTGCTTCAGTATTGTTTGATTATAGTTCTTCTCTCTCATATATGTCTACATACTTTGCATCTGGTCTTGATATGATGTATGAGTCTCTTGTTGTGTCCATTCCTATTACTATCCCAGTTGGTCATTCTTTAGCGGTAGATCGGGTGTACCAATTCTGTCTTGTGACTTTGTTGGGATTCCAAAGTCAGCTATATGCTTGTTGGAGATTTGAAAGTATGGCATTGCTTGTGCTTTTCATTTTTTCCTCCTTACTTAATGAAATTTAATAGTCTTTTCTACGTTTACTAGAAAAATCATTAGTTTTGTGACACTTGTTTGTGTTGTCTTCCTCCGACTGTCTACTTTTGTATTTCTATCATTGGATGCTTGCTATCTTCGGGTGGTTATCTATAACACTCCAGAATTTGAACCAGCTTTTAAACTTAGAAACTCTGAAAATATTGAACTTTCAAAGAATCACGAGCCCAGACCACGAGCCATGGATTGAACCACGAGTCATGGAATAGAATCATGGAAATTGTTCTGCAGATCCCTTCTCAGGTCTGAGAACCACGAGTGGAGTTCACGGGTTGTGGATGGTTCTATGTGTCATGGAACCACCTCGTGGAACTCAAATTGAGGCTCAGGTTTTTCCTTTTAAACCACAAGGGGTTTCTATGATCCATGGATCAATCCACGAGTTATAGACCCTGCTAGTGGAACTCAAACCAACAACTGGTCATTTAGGCCAAAAACCACGAGAGGCAACCATGGCCCATGGTTCAGTCTACGGTCTGTAGACCTCACCCGTGGAACCTGAAGCAAGGTTTTAAGCAGTTTTCTAGAATTAAATCCCTGGGGTATTTTTAAATTTTTCAGTTTTCTAACTCCTAAGTGAAGTCGTTTTGGAAAATTTTAGAAGGGTTTTAACCCCAATTAGCCTAAGTCTTCTCCCAATCTATCATTCAAGTTCTAAAAGAGGAAAGGAACTCAATTCTCTCAATCTCCAAGCTAGAACTCCATCTTCAAGTATCCTTCCCTCAATTCCTAGATTAATAAAGCTTTAATTCAGGTATGTGGATATTCAATAAGGGATTCTTCCACCCTTATACCCAAACCCCCCTAATTTTATGAATTTTCAAAATAGGATTCTTATCCAATTCTCATGGGCTTTTCTATAAATTGTCTTCTCATGATTCTCCTATGAAATCTAATTCTAAATTGTATGTTTTGCATGAGTTTTAACAATTGAAGTCCTATTTCATGTATTAAAGGCTAAAGTTAGCCAATTTTGCATGCATGGATTGATTTAAGGAAATTGACATATTTTGATAACATGACCTCAAGTATTTATGAAATTGCATGCTTAATTCTTCAAGTTATAGATTTAGAAAAGAGTGTATTTGAATTATGACTATGCTAAGATTTTAAGACTTATGATTTGAGAATGACATGACATCAAATATGTCTATAGGCTGTTCAAACAGTTTTGACATCAGACATATCCACGAATTATGATCAATTGGCATCAAATATACCCTAGTATATATATATATATACGCTATAGTATATTTTGGGAGTAGTATTTAGCACCCAGTTAGATGGGGTGAGAGTACCCTAAGTCTCAGAACTACGTGCCCCCATAGGTTCATCTAGCCCCTCAGTTGGATATCAGAAATTATGATCACACCAGAAATGCCTCTATACCATGCCAAGGTATATTTGGTCCTCTTGATGGGGCGGATATATCGAATTCCATGTTGCTCACATGGTCTATGTTGATTATGAGAATCTCCCATTGAAATGGTTTCAAGCTTTTAAATGTACTTGACTCTTTGCTTTTAGATTTTAGACTTTCTATTACTACTTACGATTTTAAGTATGTTTTCATCTTTTGATATTACATTGAGTCATTGCATTACAGATTTTACCATATGGTTTCAGCTTTAAGTATACTTTTAGCATGTTTACTTTAGATTCTGCATATCTTGCATACATAGTACATCGTATAGTACTGACGCATACTTCTTGTGTTGCATCCTATTATGATGTAGATTTAGGCTCTCGATCCCAGACTCGTGGCTAGAGATTAGCAGGATTTCCAGCCTGGATTAGTGAGTCCTCATCCTTCGAGGACTAGTATCAGTTTAGCTACCTTAGTGTCTTTTCTTTCAGTACTTGGATTTAGTTGGGGTGTTTTCCCAGTAACTCATTATGTCAGTTTAGAGGCTTTTTAGACATAGCTAGATATCCAGTATTGGTGGTGTTGGATTTTGATACTTCTAGACCTTGATCTATATGATGATTTTCGTTAAGATTATCCATTATGTTTAAGTCATGTTAAGACCAAGGGTTAACTTGGGATCACTTGTGATCTCAGATCCCATGTTACACCTAAGGGGTAGCCTCGGAGCGTGAAAAACTTGGTATTAGAGCATCAGGTTTAAGAGTCATGGGATGTCTGAAAGACACATTGAGTAGAGTCTATTTCATGGGTGTGAAGCTTGCCACATTTATAAGAGGAAGACTATGAGATATTTTAGGAAAAACTTCACTTCTTTCATGATCAATATTGTGCGATAGAGTTTAGCTCTATTACTCTTTTCTAATCCAATCTTTATCCATTTCAGATTATGCCTTTTCACTGTGCTATGCCTTGCAGGTCCAATGCTCGAATTACTAACCTTACAGTTCTGGACCACGAGGTCATGAATGAGGAGTTCAGGAATGCCATTCAGATGTTAGCTCATGCGATGGCCAATCATGCCAATCAACAAGCACCTATTCCTGTTAACCCTTATAGTGGGGCTGTTGTTGCCAGAGTTTGAGACTTTATTGGTATGAACCCACTAGAGTTTTTGAGGTCTAGGGTTAGTGAGGACATGCAAAATTTTATAGATAAAGTAAAAATGATTTTGGAGGTAATGCAGGTTGTCAGTATGGATGGTCTTGAGCTAGCTTTCTATCAGCTCAAGGATGTGGCTCACATTTGGTATACTCAGTAGAAGGATGCTAGGTCTAGGGATGCGGTTCCTGTGACTTGGGAGTGTTTTGAGAGAGAATTTCTTGATCGGTTCTTCCCTAGGGAGTTGAGGGAGGATAAGGCTGAAGAAATCATGAATTTGAGGTAAGGATCTATGTCATTTCAGGAATATGGATTGAGGCTCACTCAACTTTCTAGATATGCTCCTTTTATGGTGGCCGATCCAAGGGATCGAATGAACAGGTTCATTTATAGTGTGTCAAACTTGGTGAAAAAAGAGTGCAGGACCGCTATTCTATTGGGGGATATGGATATCTCTTGGCTTATGACTCATGCTTAGAAGATTGAGGGAGATAAGTTGAAGGAAATGGCAAGGGACAATAAGAAGGCCAAATCAGAGAGTTAGGGTTTTAGTCATCAGAGGTTCGAAGGTGGAAACCATTCTTCATTTCAGAAGAGGTCATTAGGACTTATGCCATCATTAACTAGTGCTCCTACATAGGCCTCCAGGCCTAGGCATGATCAGGTAGGTAGAGGATCAGGTTCTTAGTCTCAGGGAAGCGTTGCAAAAGGGGCTTCCTACCCTATTTGCAACAAGTGTGGTAAGAGTCACCCTGGTGAGTGCCTTGCTGGCAGAGAGGGATACTTTGGGTATGGAAAGATTAGTCATAGGATCAGGGATTACCCATCGTCCAAGAAGGAAAATAGAGGTGGTTGGACACAGTCTACTTCAGCAGCTCTAGCAGGTCGTACAGCCCTCAGGGTACCACTTCTGGCACTAGTGGCGATCAGCACCAGAATCGTCTTCATGCTATGTGATCCCACCAGGATCAGGAGAGCTCCCCAGATATTGTTACTGGTATATTGCAAGTTTTCTCTTTTGATGTCCATGCTTTACTAGACCCCGGAGCCTCTTTGTCATTTGTAACCCCTTATATTGCTTATAAGTTTGGAGTTAGTCTAAAATAACTCCTAGAGTCCTTTCATGTTTCTACTCCTATTAGTGAGTCAGTCTTAGACAAGACAGTATATAGGGATTGCCCTATCTCAGTCCTTCATAGAGTCACCTCAGCTAATCTAGTAGAGTTAGAGATGACTGATTTTGATGTTATACTTGGTATGAATTTGGTTGCATGCATGTTATGCATCAGTTGATTGTCATACCTGAGTGGTCAGCTTCAATTTCTCAAATGAACCTATCTTAGAGTGGTAGGTTAGTCCCCCATCCTCAAAGAGTCATTTTATATCTTACCTCAAGGCTAGGAAGATAATTTCTAAGGGTTATGTATATCATACAGTTTGGGTTATGGATTCGGAGTCTGAAACTCCATATCTCCAGTCAGTTCTTATTATAAATGAATTTTCTGAGGTATTTCCCAAGGATTTGCTCAGAGTCCCTCCCGAGCGGGATATTGATATTGGGATAGACCTCCTCACTGTAACGACCAAGTTCGTCATTACGGCAAAACTTTTTTTGCCAATTTTTGAGTCAGAAAACTTCCGGGTTTGGGAGTTGAAAATTCTGGACCATGCTAGCCTCGGCCAGTTTTGGAATGAGATATGGTCTAGGGAAATCTGGGTAAAGTTTGGGTAAAGTATCTTAATTTGAGCTAGTTTTTAATTTATCTAAGACATAAAGGAGTTTGAGGGACTTTTCGGAATTGAATTCGGGTAAGTAGAACTCCCAAAATCGAGGTTAACGTGAAAGGGTTATTCCAGAATGTCAGGAAATTTAGTGTGTTGCAAAATGGACCCTTTTGAGAGGATTTACGACTTTATGTCCTGTGTAAACCTCCATAGCGGTTGACACACCGCCATAGTGACCTCCGCTATAGTGGTAATTTCTCTGCTATAGTGGTAATTTCTAACAAGTTAGCACTGCTATAGTGGTAATTTCTCTGCTATAGTGGTAATTTCTAACAAGTTAGCACTGCTATAGTGGTAGGTTCCGCTATAGAGGTACCGCTATAGCAGAGCGTGGACCGCTATAGCAGAGTGACAGGATCTGAAAACTCAAAAATAGGTTTTATATTTTCATTCTCTCCCAGTCAACTCCAAAATAGACGAGGGTTACTCCAAGAACTCTCCTAGACTGCTCCAAAGCTTGGGAGCCATGGGGAGAAGGAATTCCAGCTAAAGGGGAGCAAAACCACGGATTCAAGCCTGTAGAATTGTTAGGGAACGCCTTCACGGAGCCAGAAAGGTCATAGAATAGCTGCTCGGCATACAGGTAGGCTAGGTTTCTTCCAAAGAGTAGATTGACTGCTTTCATTTTCTTATTATTGTGTAGAATGAAAGGGAGAATCCATAATTAGGCCTTCGGGCGCGAAATATGGAAGAAATTGTTGATTTGTTGGATTAGTTGGAATGGTAGAATCAAGATAGTGTGTTGTGATATCTAGGCATTGCTTGATTTGTGTGATTTTGCTAATAAATGCGGGAACTAGAATGTCAGAAAGATTCGGGGAACCGAAAAGAGTTAGTAATTAACTAATGTGCATGGAATAGAAGTTCCAAAAAATGATTTGGTATAATTAGAATATCATAATGACTGTGTTTCTAAGGCTAGGGGAAGTTTTCCCATGTTGTATTTGGTCCTAGGAAGAGGGTAAAGAATAAATGATTATTATTTGGTCTTGGTGTAGGCTGGGTTATTATATTGATTATTATTTGGTCTTGGTGTAGGCCGGGTTATTATGTTGATTATTATTTGGTCTTGCTGTGGGTCGGGTCATTGTATTGTGAGTTAGTCTTGGTGTAGGCCAGGTTGTTATATTACATTGTACATTTGGTCTTGGTGTAGGCCAGGTTATTATGTTGATTATTAGTTAGTTTTGGTGTAGATCAGGTTGGCCATGTTAACACCTAGATGTGTTAGGGGGATCCGGGTGAGTCCGGACTATGTAAAAAAGGTTATAAGTTCACAAATTGTTGTCATTAAGTCTACTAATGGCAGTCAGGAATTATTATGGTTAATAAGCTAAGGGTGGGTCTTGGTGTAGACCGAGGTAGTCTGTTGAATACTTAGGTGTGGATGGAAGATCCTTGGAGGGTCTGGGTTATGTGATGTAATAAAAGGGATTTAGATGTAACTCTGTTATTGTTATTGAAGGTGTCAATGGTCATTAGTAGGATTCTATATGATTGGTATATTGGGAGGAAGATTGAGAGTCTGGGGCGTAGTTACTGGTTAATATAAATAGGTTGAAAAGTTGTCCTAGTTGTTTGGTGGGGCAGTTGGCCGGATTAAGTCTGGATATCTAGTGAAGGTAGTTGACTGGGGTAAAGTTTAAGGTGAGACTTGGGAAGTCTAGGTGAATAGGAGACTTGAGAAGTCTAGTTATGAGTGAGACTTGGAAAGTTCTAGATGTCAGGGTCAAGACTAGGGTGGTGGATTTGGCAACGAAAGATTAGGAAGGTCAGTTCTTAAAGGGGGGATTGATAAAAGTGATGTTGAAAAAGGGTGAAGCATTTATCTTGTGCATTTTACCTTGATTTTTATATGATGGTAGGAGTGAATTCGGGTCAGCCGATGATGCCTACCAGTACGTATGTTTGTACTGATTCTACTCTTGCTATACCTTTTTGGGTATAGTTTGGTTGCAGGGCTGGTGATGTTTCACAGGTTCAGGATTGCGATGATCTTCCAGCAGCTCCTACTTCTTTCTATATTGGGAGTTGTATCCATCTTATATTATAAGCTCATCTTGTAGAAGCTCTTGTACTGGCTTAGACTAGGTTCTAGGGAGGTTGTGTTATATTGTTAGTAAATTTCTGCAAGTTGTAAAGGTTGTTGTTTTTCGAAAGTTGTTGTATAAAGGTTTTCCAAATATTTTGTAAAAGGATTTCTTATGTATTAAGGGACTTATTTAATGGTTAATTTTCTTTTATGCATTGCCTGTTGGTTCGGGTGGTAAGGGTTCTCCTATCTAGGTGGATTAGAGTAGGTTCCCGCACGACCTGGTAGTTGGTTCGTGACAAATGGTATCAGAGCCCAGGTTACTGGTCTCCCAGTACAAGAGCAAAATATCGAATAGAATCATGCAGATTGGTGTGTTGATGTCCATATCTAATCCTTAGGAAGCTACGAAGCATTCTAGGAAATATCTCTCTTCTTTCATTCCTTTTGTGCGCTTTGTCACTTGCTTGTATGGGTTGATTCCAATTGGTATCTCTCGATTCTAATTGGTATCTTGACAAGGAAAAAGAATGTTATTTGACTCCGATTGTGATAAGACAAGCAAGGGAAATTGGAACCGGGAAGGTTCCAATTGGTATCTGGCTTGGGAGGCTATGTAAAGGATGGATGAATAGGCTAACAATCATCCATGAAGTGAATAAAAGGTAATAAAACTGATTTGATTTAGTGTTGGAGCTTGAAACTTATGATTGAATGCATTGCATTATTTGAATGACTGCGATTGTGTGGTGTGTAATTGCTTAAGTTACTTTGAAATTTGTGATTAGTGAAGAGTCTTAACCTGTTTATGTGTTAATGATTAAAGGAATACTTGTTTTGTGGTTTCAAGTGGAATATAGTAAGCTAAATGCAGGGTAGGGTCTTATCATTGGTAAAAATGATAAGGGAAAATGATATATATACTTGTGGGAACTTAGGTTTCAAGTGGTTGGTATGTGAATAAGTACCAGGGACACGGGCTATTATTTCTTAATAGCGGGAACTGTGGTAAGGCATGGGTGATTGGCTAAGGGTCATTCATGGGATGGACATAGAGTAATTATTATGGTGTGATTTTTGTGTAGCTTGAAACTGAAGTGTTTGTGTATTACAATGCTGGCATGATTTATTGATTAATATATGATTGTTGCCTGGTTATGAAATTATGAGTATTAAGGAAATGGTAATTGATTCTTGGTACTGTTGAGTATGCTTGGAGTTAGAATTGCATGTTAAGTTTTCAAGGAAAGGGCTCATCATTGGTTAAGATGGTGAGAAAAAAATGATTTATGACTGTAGAAAAACTTCAGTTTTAGGATAGTCGGGACTTGGTTGGGAACCAAGGGAACTAGGGGGTTATTCGTGCTTGATAGTATTGTTAAGAATAATTGCATGCATAATCCTCTTGTCTATTTGTGATAATTGATGCTAAGTTTCAGTATGTGTAGTGTCGGGAATGGTCTTGAGGGATATTTAAGACCATGGCGGGATTAACGGGATTAAACAAAGTTAACAGGGAAGGGGAATGAGAGAATCTTTTTTTCCAAAGAATGGTAAATTTTCTGGGCTACTAACTTTGGGGGTTGCCATAGCAGTGTGCAAGTCGCTATAGCGGGATGGGCAGGGCATAATCCTTGTCCTATTTTTTTTCCCTGTTCTATCTTTCATTCCTTGGTCATTTTAAATCACTACTTGAGCTGCGAGCTATTGCAGGAATTATTTAGCATCCATGCACATTAAGAGGAAAGGGTAGATATTGGTAAAATTTTGATTTACCACTGGTGGGAATAGTCACCTATGTAAAATTTGGCAAAACAACCCATAATTGACTGAGTAGTGTTGGACATTGCTCATAGGCTTATGTCATGAGGGTGATTTGACTGGTTTATTATTTATAATCCTTAGTGGTAGGGTCAATTGAGGGAGTAAGGTTATTTAATGGAGTCTTGAACATTGTTATCCCTCTGTTCGATTATGATAATACCAGTATTACTACTCATTGAGTCGTAAGGGTGTGCTCGCCAAAGTATTGGTTAGGGTGTAAGTGCCTGGGTAGAAATTCCCCCTAAGACGAGAGTTGATGAAAACCTCAAGCTAGGATGAGTTCTAATGAAATTTTTGTTGTTGCGTGGTTTGGAGATACGTGGTATCTCGGGGAATAGTGTTGATAAGAGCAAGGTAAACTATGATGTGTGAGGGGCATAGTACCCCGTGGAAGCTTCCGGAATGGAGTTTGGATTAGTAGAACTCTGAGTATAGCGGGAAAGGGGACGCCATGGTGGGATCTAGTCCCCTTGGCATGGGAAAATCGTCTGGTTCGTTAGTTGAGTTTCTTTTGCTCTGGTGTTTCGATGAGGCCCCGGATTTCTTGGGCACTCGGGGAGGGGTAATCTAGTTAGCCTTGTGCAGCTCAAAGGAAGGAATTCCTCGATAGAGTGGGAGCAAGTTGAATTTTGATTGAGATGGGTACACCAAGGGACTGGGGAGTTTTGGGTGTTAGCGTAAGGTTATATTTACGCTGTCATGGTAGAGCGTTAAGGTCCAGGGGAGGAGCGGGCTCCTTCTTATCTTTCAGCCTTAGAGATCGTTCAGGGACGAATGATGGGTAAATTTATATCTATTGTAATGACCGGGTTTATCGTTATTGGTAAACTATTCGTGCCAATTTTCAAGTCAGAAAACTTCCGGGTTTGGGAGTTGAAGAGTCTGGGGCGTAGTTACTGGTTAATATAAGCAGGTTGAAAAAGTTGTCCTAGCGGTCCTGAAAAGTCCGGACAATGGTAGGTAATACTACGGGAATAAGTGTTTTGGTGGGGCAGTTGGCCCGATTAAGTCTGGATATCTAGTCAAGATAGCTGTCTGGGGTAATGGTCAAGGTGAGACTTGGGAAGTCTAGGTGACAAGGCGACTTGAGAAGTTTAGTTATGAGTGAGACTTGGGAATTCCTAGATGTCAGGGTCAAGGCTAGGGTGGTGGAGTTGGCAGTGAAAGATTGGAAGGTCGGTTCCAAAAGAGGGGATTGATAAAAGCTTTGTTGAAAAGGGGTGAAACATTTATCTTGTGCATTTTACCTTGATTTTTATATGATGGTAGGAGTGAATTCGGGTCAGCCGATGATGCTTACCAGTACGTGTGTTTGTACTGATTCTACTCTTGCTATACCTTTTTGGGTATAGTCTAGTTGCAGGGTTGGTGATGTTTCACAGGTTCAGGATTGCGGTGATCTTCCAACAACTCCTACTTCCTTCTATGGTGGGAGTTGTGTCCATCTTATGTTATAAGATTTTCTTGTTGAAGCTCTTGTACCGGCTTAGACTAGGTTCTGGGAGGTTGTGTTATATTTTTAGTAAATTTCCGCAAGTTCTAAAGGTTGTTGTTTTTCGAAAGTTGTTGTATAAAGATTTTCCAAATATTTTGTAAAAGTATTTCTCATGTATTAAGGGACTTATTTAATGGTTTATTTTCCTTTTCGTATTGCCTGTTGGTTTGGGTGGTAAGGGTTCTCCTATCTAGGTGGATTAGAGTAGGTGCCCGCACGGCCCGGTAGTTGGGTCGTGACACTCACAGATATGCAGCCTATATCTATTCCTCCTTACAGAATGGCTCCAATGGAGCTTAAGGAATTGAAAGAACAAGTGAAAGACCTTCATGATAAGGGTTTTATTAGACCCAACATCTCTCTATGGGGTGCTCCAGTCCCACTCGTGCAAAAGAAAGATGGTTCTCTCAGAATATGTTTTGACTACCATCAGTTGAACAAGGTCACAATCAAGAATAAGTATCCCATTCCTAAGATTGATGACTTGTTCGACCAGCTTCAGGATGCTAGCTATTTCTCCAAGATCAACCTCAAATCTAGTTATTATCAGCTCAGAGTCACAGAGTGTGACATTCTGAAGACAGCTTTCAAAACTCGGTATGGTCATTATAAATTTTTGGTTATGTCTTTTGGAATAACGAATGCTCCTGCAGCCTTTATGGACTTGATGAATCGTGTGTTCAAATAGTATTTGGATATATTTGTGATTATTTTCATTGGTGATATTCTTATCTACTCTCGTAGTGAGAATGAGCATGCGAAACATTTGAGAGTTGTGTTGCAAACTCTCAAGAATCGATAGTTATTTACTAAGTTTAGTAAGTGTGAATTTTAGATGCAGTCTGTTGCTTTTCTGGGTCATATTGTGACTAGAGATGGTATTCGAGTTGATTCACAGAAAATAGAGGCAGTAAAGAACTAGCCTAGACCCAATTCCCCATCACATATTAGGAGCTTTTTGGGTTTGACTGGTTACTATAGGAGATTCATAGAAAGGATTTTCATCCATAGCTTCCCCATTGACTCGGTTGACTCAGAAGAAGGTTAAGTTTTAGTGGTATGATGAGTGTGAGAAGAACTTTCAGGAATTGAAGACTAGGTTGATCACAACTCCAGTTTCGATTCTACCCGAGGGATTGGATGGCTTTGTTCTGTATTGTGATGCTTCTAGAATTGGTTTAGGTTGTGTTTTGATGCAACATAGTAAGGTGATTGCTTATGCTTCTAGACAACTTAGGATTCAAGAGAAGAACTACCCTACTCATGATCTTGAGTTAGCGGCAGTGGTTTTTACTTTGAAAATTTGGAGACACTACTTGTATGGTGTCCACGTGGATGTATTCACTAATCATAAGTGTCATGACCCAACCGACCGAGCCGTGCGGGCACCTACTCTAATCACCTAGATAGACGAACCCTCACCCCTGTCCAACAGGTAACATGCGGAATTAAAAGTAAAACGTTAACTCAAGCCTTTTCTATACATAACAGAAAATCCTTCCTTTACAAATCCGGTTCAGAAAATAGTCCACAAAACGAATTGCCGAAAACCTTTACAACAGTTAAAAGGAACCTTCCTGGTTCCAATTTCCCTTGCTTGTCCCATCGTAGCCGAGGTATAAAGACCTCATTTACCTTGATGAGATACCAATTGGAATCGGGAGATACCAATTGGACCCAACCCATACAAGCAAGTGTGAACTGCACGAAGGAATAAAAGAAGAGTGGAATTTCCTAGAATGCCTTATAATTCCCCAAAGATTTGATATGGACGTCAACACACTAATCCATAGGACCCTATTCAACATTTTACTCTTGTACGAGAAGACCGGTAACCTAGGCTCTGATACCATCTGTCATGACCCAACCTACCAGGCCGTGGGGGCACCTACTCTAATCACCTAGATAGACGAACCATCACCCCTGTAAAACAGGTAACATGCGGAATTAAAAGTAAAATGTTAACTCAAGCCCTTTCTATACATAACAGAAAATCCTTCCTTTACAAATTTGGTTTAGAAAATAGTCTACAAAATGAATTGCAGAAAACCTTTACAACATTTAAAAGGAACACCCTCCCCTAGTATCTAGTCTATAAAGGTACAAGAGCTACTACAAGATGACACAACGAGGTAAAAGACCCAACTTCTGCCATGGAAGACGAGGGCAGAAGTTGCTAGAGATCTCATCGCCGCGAACCTATGAAACATCACCAACCTGCAGCCAGACTATACCCAAAAAGGTATAGCAAGAGTAGAGTCAGTACAAACACACATATGGGTAGGCATCATTGTTCAACCCAAATCCATTCCTACCATCATATAAGAAAGCAGGAAAAAATACATGACTGAATTTAAATACTTAGTTCCCATCCACCAATATCCTTCCGCTGCGAACTCTCTCATCCTTAAGGCTTCCAAGTCACGCTAACCTTTGACTTCCTAAGCCTTACCTAATCCTAGACTTCCCAAGTCGCAATATCTTAGATTTCAAAGTCACAATATCTTAGACTTCCCAAGTCACCTTCGCCCTTCGCCCGTACCTGGATCACCCTTCCCTTACCTAAGTCAACTGTCTAACCATCCCCAACTTAGCCCAGCTAATTGCCCAACTCAACCACTTATACCTGTAATATCCCTCACTAGGGTCCAACCCTCTACGGATCTCTAGTAAACCTTCTACTAAACATGCAATGCTAGAACCACAACCACAAACTCTCAGTCTATCCCCCACATACGATCCACTCAGCAACCCTTGCTATATTTAAGGACAACCTTAGAGTTATGTGTAATCCATTTACTGTACGTGACCCGGACCCTCCAAAGATCCCCTTAACCATACCTAAGTGTCCAACCTGCGACCTCGGTCCATACCCAGACCAACCCTTAGCTTATCGATCATAACTATCCTTTTCGTCTAGCCCGGACCCACACTGGAATCCCCTCTAGACAATGCCACAAGTAGTGATTTACCCGGCATAAACCAAGACTAATTCCACAGTCATACAACAATTCTCGGCCACTCAAGGACCACCAATCAATAGCACTTTTCAATAACAACCCGGTCCACTCATGGAACCAATATCAAGTATCACCTTCAGTAAAACAACCCGGTCCTCTCACAGAACCAATATCAACCAATGCAATACAATAATCAATGAAACAATGCAAGATGTAATAAAATAAACCCATACCAGGCGTGGTACCCGTGCCAACCAAATGTTATACCCGTACCAGGCGTGGTACCCGTGCCAACCATGTGTTATACCCATACCAAGCGTGGTACCTGAGCCAACTGAATGTCAACAACAACAGTCAATAGAATGAATGCACACCCCTTGTAAAGCCAACAAGTAAAAACCATTCAAACATAGACAGTAAACCGAACTTAGATTTTCCACACAAATCCCCTAAGCAATGTAATGCACACAATTATTTAGACAACGAGTACAATGAATATACACATTCGCAGAAATACGAAAGCCATCACCTACCCTTTTCCGGGTACAACTACGAACCGTTAATTCCCGTCCTAAGACTACTTCTCGGTTCACCCTTTTTATAAACATGTAACTAGCGATTTCCCTTTCTAGATAAAACACACAAGCATGCTACACGCTCCCCTTTTCTAACCTTAGCCAGACTGCCACTAAGTCTCAAGCAATAAACATTCCTGGAACCCCACCTAGGAGCTTCCTATTTCCATTTCCCGTGCTCCCAAGCACTTCCCCGGTTCCCCAAACCTTCCCGACATATTAGTACCTTAATCGATCCAGTTATCACAACAATATGAGTAAGCTAACCACATGATACAAACCACAAGACCAGCCATTCCGTACATCCTAGAAATAACACAACCACCCGAATCTGCCAAACTCCGTGCCCGAAGGCCTAAACATGGATTCCCCGTTTCTATTATATAACAAGTACAGAAGGTAAGCAGGTTTAACTACTCATAAAACCTAGCCTCCCTGGATGCCAAGCAGCTACAACTTGAGTTTCTGGCTCCGTGACTGCGTTCCCAGTTGACTGTGATCCTGGAATCTACCGTACCACGTCTTTTTAGCCATATCCTCTTCTCCTCATGATTTCCTAGCCTTGGAGAAACATGGGAGGGTTTTTGGAAAAACCCTCATATATTGCCCAACTGAGGAGATGAAACTTTTTAATAAAATCCTGTCACAGGTTCTGTCTCTCGTAACCCCGCTATAACGGAACAATTACCACTATAGCGGTATTACGTCAGCCCAGATTTCTTTCCGAAAATCAGAAAATTTTCATGATGTCACCCTATTTATTCTGAATGTATTTTTAACCATTTTCCCAAATTATGAAATCAGGAAAAATCAATGTAACGATGGACCCGGTCGTTACAATAAAAGTATTCAGTATGTGTTCACTCAGAAGGAATTGAATCTTCATCAAAGAAGATCACTTAAGCTTCTTAAGGATTATGATATGAGTGTGCTTTACCATCCGGATAAGGCTAATATAGTGGTTGATGCACTTAGTAGATTATGTATGGGTAGTGTGTCTTTGGTTGAGGTCGGAAAGAAAGAGTTGGCCAAGGATGTTCATAGACTTGGTTGATGTGGAGATCGCCTTACAAATTCGACGGATGGTGGTGTTATTGTTCAGAATGGGTCCGAATAATATTTGGTAGTTGAGGTGAAGGAGAAGCAAGACAGTGATCCTATTTTGCATCAGTTGAAAGGTGCAGTTCATCAGCAGAGAGTAGAGGTTTTCTCCTAAAGAGGAGTTGGTATGTTTCGATATCAGGGCCAATTGTGCATTCCTAATATAGATGGGTTGAGACAGTAGATTTTTGCAGAGGCTCATAACTCTAGAATATTCCATCCACCCTGGTGCCACCAAGATGTACCATGAACTACGAAAAGTCTATTGGTGGAATGGCATGAAGAGGGACATAGAAGATTTTATAGCTAAGTTTCCTAATTGTCATAAAAGTAAAGGTAGAACATCAGCGATCGGGTGGTATGACTTAGGATATTGACCTTCCTACTTGGAAGTGGGAAGTGATCAATATGGACTTCTTTACAGGGTTACCTCATACTCGCAGACAGCATGATTCTATATGGGTGATTGTCGATAGGATGACTAAGTCAGCTCACTTCTTAGTTATCCAGAATAATGATTCAGTAGAGTATTATGCCAGACTCTACATCCGTGAGATAGTCAGATTGCATAGGGTTCCATTTTCTATCATTTTCGATAGGGGTACTCAGTTTACATCCCAGTTTTGGAGGTCATTTCAAAAGGGTCTTGGTACTCAGGTTAAACTTAGCACAACTTTTCACCCGCAGATGGATGTCCAAGCAGAGCGTACTATTCAGACCTTAGAGGATATGTTAAGAGATTGTGTGATTGATTTCAAAGGTAATTTGGATAATCACGTACCTCTTATAGAGTTTACCTACAACAACATCTTTCATTCTAGTATTCAGATGGCTCCCTATGAGGCACTTTATGGTCGGAGGTGTAGATCTCCTATTTGTTAGTTTGAGGTAGGTGAAATAGCTTTGATTGGCCCAGATTCGATTTATTAGACTATGGAAAAAGTTCAAATTATTAGGGAGAGGTTGAAGACTTCTCAGAGTTGACAGAAATTATATACAGATGTGAGAAGGAGAGAATTGAAGTTTGAGGTGGATGATTGGGTATTTATGTATCACCCATGAAGGGTGTGATGAGGTTTGATAAGAAGGGAAAACTCAGTCCCCGATATGTATGTACGTATAAGATTCTAAGGGGAGTTGGTAGTGTTGCTTATGAGTTAGAGTTGCCAGCCGATCTAGAAACAGTTCATCCAGTTTTCTATGTTTCCTTATTAAAGAAGTGTGTTGGCGATCCGACCTTGATTATACTTTTAGAGGATGTGGGTGTAAAGGATAGCCTCACTTATGAAGAAGTTCCCGTTGATATTCTTGATTTTCAGATTCGGATTTGAGGAACAAAGAAGTCACTTTAGTGAAAGTCCTTTGAAGGAACCAGCTAGTTGAGGGAGCTACTTGGGAAGAAGAAGCAGCCATAAAGGTCAAGTACCCTCATCTCTTTCCTTCTGATCCAGTTTCAGCTTGTGGTATTAGTTTCCTGCTTAGTATGTCCCTTCGGTTCTATTCCATCAGCCTTTATCATGATCCTAGTATGCATTCATGTTTTTCGAAGTAAGTTCAGTCATGTTTTAAGTTAAAGAGTCAGTCTTCATGCCTACTCTTTAGTTTTCATATTTCATTGGTTGGTGTTGCTGTTTTCTCTCAGATTTTCCTTAATTAGTCTTCATTCGAGGATGAATGATCCCAAGGGGGAGATATTGTAATACATTAGAATTCAAACCAACTTTTAAAGTTAGAAACTCTAAAAATATTGAACTTTCCAGGAATCACGGCTCTAGACCATGAGCCATGGACTGAACCACGAGCCGTGGAATGGACTCATGGAAACTGTTCTGCAGATCCCTCCTCAGGTCTGAGAACCATGAGTGAGGTTCATAGGTTGCGGATGGTTCCACGGGTCATTGAACCTCCTCGTGTAACTCAGACTGAGGCTCAGCTTTTTCCTCTGAAACCACGAAGGGTTTCTATGATCCGTGGATCAATCCACGAGCCATAGACCCTACTCGTGGAACTCAGACCTGCAGCTGGTCATTTAGGATAGAAACTACGAAAAGCAACCACGACCCGTGGTTTAGTCTACGGTCCATAGACCTTACCCGTGAAACCTGAAGCTGAGGTTTTAAGCGATTTTCCAGAATTAAATCCCTGGGGTATTTTTATAATTTCTCACTCTTTTAACTCCTAAGTGAAGTTGTTGGACAATTCTAGAAGGGTTTTAACCCCAATTAGCCTAAGTCTTCTGCCAATCTCTCATTCAAGTTCTAAAAGAGGAAAGGAACTCAATTCTCTCAAGCTCCAAGCTAGAACTCCATCTTCAAGTATCCATCCCTCAAGTCCTAAATTAATAAAGCTTCAATTTAGGTATGTGAATATTCAATAGGGGATTCTTCTACCCTTATACCCAAAACCCCTAAATTCTATATTAATTTTATGAATTTTCAAATTAGAGTTCTTATTCAATTCTCATGGGCTTTTCTATAAATTATCTTCTCATGATTATGTCACGACCCGATTTCTCGGTCATGATGGCACCTACAACCCCCGGTAGGTGAACCAATCCACGTAGCCCAGAACAGTTAGTAATGGGCTACTATCTAAAAAATAAGAGAACAAGACGAACAGAACAGATAAAAGGACTATAAATATATACATATGAGGAAACTAAACCAAACCCCAAGACCTGGTATCATAGTATAGAGCCCAAACTACATATATGGAGTGCAAATAACCCAAAACATTATATACAGATGTCTCTGAATGGTAATAGAGTACAAGAAGCAAAAGATAAACTAAAGCTAAGCTCCGATCGCCAAGAGCTCACCCTCAGTCTGAAGTAGTCCCCAACAGATCTCCAAGCACGAATCACAACGATCTAACGGCGATGGCCCACGCTAGGATCTGCACCCAAAGATGCAGGGGGTAGGGGTGAAGCACCAAACGCGAAGCATTAAGGTACCCAGTAGGTATCATAGGCCGACTGGGCACATAATAAGATAAAAGCGTATATAAGACAGAATAGAAGCAAGCAGTCACAGAAAATAACGAAAGGTACACAGGAACTAGCCCAGAGGGAAATCAACAGAACCACATGTGAGGCTAGTAAGCAGAATATACACACCATAGGCACAGGTGAAAGTAAGAAACAACGCACCTGGGGTCCTTGAAACAACAGTGTATACAAAATAACTTTACGAAATGGACGGTATACCGGTAACCTCAAGTGTAAGAAGGAGAGAGAAAGAGTACTGATAGGCATGCTCAGAGACATGAATCAAACTCAACTAATCATATCAATCTCAAATCCAGAAACTAACAGTTTAGCAGTAACCAATCTCATACTTATCCATAATAGAGAACAATTCTGTAAGTAAATAGCAAAAGTCTACCTACAGTCCCCCGGCCGCCCATACAACCAAGGAACACAAACAAGTGAAAACAAACCCTCCGACATCCCATACTACCGGAGCGTACAATCAGCA